>VZQC01002991.1:105066-144144 GCA_009823505.1 Rhizomys pruinosus | reverse complement strand
AAGAATCAGCTGTAAGTAACAAGAGACCAGAACTGAAGTGAAATCTTTGTTGTACTGGGACAATTGATGCTGGTTAGCTGGGGCTGAAAAATCAGCTATAAGTAACAAGAGACCAGCATCACTGTGGTGAAATCTTCTGGGAAAAATTTCTTCAGGGTCAGCACACAGAAGCTATGTTCCAGAAGGGGCCCGAGCCTCCATGTCAATCAAGCCAGAAGCAGGACTTGGTAACGTGTACGAGTCTCCTATATGGTTCTGGTGTTGAAAGCATGAAGGGGACATAGAGAGCAGCTGAGGCCTGGCACTATGAGAGGCTAGGAAAGGCCACTGGTCAGAGTGCAGCCTTGGTTGCAGTGAAGATCCCAGGATTCTAGGGGTCAGGAAGAGAAGCTGAGGTTTTGCATCAGGAGAGGTCAGAAGCAACCTCAGTTTCAGTGGCAACCCCAGCTTTCTGGAGATGCCGGGACCATGGGATGACCACCAAGAGCAGCAGCAGGTGAGGAATGGAGTCGGCCTGGGCCTGCGAGATGAGCTGTGTGTGCCACGGATAACAGAGTCAGAGAGGGGGAGCTGCCAAAACCCTTTGGAGCCCAGAAGATTGTGAGTGAATCCCAGGTGTCCAGCCTTGAGCTACTTTGCTGGACTTAGGTTTTGTTTGAGAGTGCCTGGTTCTTCCCTTTGAAATAAGACAGTACTTGTTTTGGATTTTACAGCAGCCCATGGTTAAGAGACTTTTAATAGACTGAACTTTTAAGTGTGTGGACATTTTAAGGACTGTGGGGCTGTACTGTCTTAGGTTGTGATTAATGTTAACATCATACTTTGGGGATAAGAACTGGAAAGGTGGTGGTTTACTAGTGACTAGTGATGTGTTTTGTGTGTCAAGTTGACAAGGGGTCAATTGTGCTGGATAGCTTTAGTGTCAACTTGACACACCTGGGTTGAGGGAGCCTCAATTTGGGAATTGGCTCCATTGGATTGGCTTGTGGCCACATCTGTGGGGTATTGTCTTGATGGTCGAGCAGTGTGGGAGGTCCCAGCCCACAATGGGTGGTGCCACCCTGGGCAGGTGGTTGTGTACAGTATAAGAAGGTGTGCTGGGCATGAGCCAGGGGAGCAAACCAGTGAACAGTGTTCCTCCATGGCCTGTGCTTCAGCTCCTGCCTCCAGGTTCCTACCCTGAGTTACTGCCTTGGGCTCCCTGAGTGATAAACTGTGACCCAGGAGATGTAAGCTGAATAAACCCTTTCCTCCCCAAGTTAGTGTTAGTCAGAGTGTTTTGTCACAGCAATGGAAAACAAACTAGAACATGCATTACAACAGATGTTAATCAAAATTCTTTGTATGACAATTAGGAAAGAAATTGTGGAAGTCTGTATAATTTTAAATAGTTTGGAAAATCAACATTAACTTTTTTTTTTTTTTTTTTGAGACAGGGTCTCCCTATAAGCCTCAGCTGGCCTGGAACTCACTCTGTAGACCAGGCTGGCCCTGGCCTCACAGAGATCCACCTGCCTCTGACTCCTGAGTGCTAGGATTAAAGGCATGCACCACCATGCCTGGCTTAAAGATGGTTCTTGACTGCCATATGGGAGCTGGTAATCAATCACACCTGGGTTTTCTGCAAGAGCAGTCAGCACTCTCGACCACTGGGCTATCTCTCCAGCCCCTAACATTTACTTTTATATGTCACTAATTTCTGATGAAATAGCATCCTAGTGTGAAAGGTGTTGTAGAACGTATAATAATCATGATGAAATCATTTGTCAGTGGAGATTTTAAAAATAAGAAAATTCAAAATAAATAGTATAATTCATATATTGATCTAAACTACTAAAATATTTATCAGCACCAACTTTATTTTCTATTTTTCTATGTATCAAATACCACCAACTTACTTCAAGGAAGATATACATGTAAATCTGATAGAAAAAATAATGCTGTCAGCATTGTGTAAGTATACCTGACTTTATATAAGTTAAAAACTTTTTCACTGTTGGGATGGAGAGATGGCCTAGCGGTTAAGAGCACTGACCGCTCTTACAGAGGACCCGGGTTTGATCCCCAGCACCCACATGGCGGCCGAGAACCGTCTGAAACTCCAATTCCAGGAGAACTCCAGTTCCAGGGGAATCCGAGACCCTCTTCTGACCTCCACGGCATTGCACGACACGGGTGCACAAACTCGCATGCAGACAGTACATTCATACACATACAGAAATAAATAAAATTAATAAAAAAAAAACTTTTTCACTGTTAAACAGAAAGAACATACCTGCTTCTCTGTTTGGCATTATTTTTGTGGTGTAGAAATATGTACTCTTGTTTTCGATTATAAACTTCATTTTTAGAAGGTTGCAGAGAGACCTTCTCAGAACTTTCATGCCATGTCCATGTGGCCTTCATTCGTTTTTGGATGTCACTCCATTCTATGAAAGCTGAAAGATTTCCGTTATGCCAGTCCCAGAGGATTCCACACAGATTTCTAGTGGCCATGAGTAAAGTACATGGAACACAAACTGAAACAATGTCTATACCCATAAAATAATATAAACAAATATAAAATTATTTGAGTAAAAAAACATCATTGGTACTGAATTGTACCTACATTTCATGTTCAGCCACTTAAACACCAGGTTTTATAATATGAAGGGTTTGCCCTAGAAATAGTCCTAGGAGTACACATATGGAATCATTTTTAAGATGGACAGTATTAGGGTCTGAAAAAAATGGCTCAGGAGTTAAGACCACTGCCTTCTCTTACAGAGGATCCAGGTTCAATTCTCAACACCCACATGGTGGCTGACAACCATCTGTAACTCCAGTTCCAGGGGAGCCAACACCCAATGCTGACCTCCAAATGCATTGCATAACACGGGTGCACTTACAAAAATGCAGGCAAGGGGCTGGAGAGATGGCTCAGCAGTTAAGAGCACTGACTGCTCTTGCAGAGGGTTCAATTCCCAGCACCCACATGTCAGCTAAGAACAATCTTTAATTCCAGTTCCGGGGGAATCCGACCCTCTATTCTGACCTCCGCAACACTGCACGACATGGGTGCACCTACGTACATGCAAGCAGTACACTTATACACATAAGAAAGTTTTTAAAAAATGCAGGCAATACACTCATACACATAAAATAAAAGTAATAAAATATTCAAAAAACAAGATGGGCAATATTAAATCTAAATCTTAGATATAATGAAATTCCAATTTGCTATTATCAAGAAGAAAAATATGTTAGATTTCTGTTTTGTTGACCTTACAGAAAGGTGGAATGCATAACAATACTCCTTGGATTTTTCAGATGACTTTTTCCTCTTAATTTTTTATTGAGATTTTGTGCATTTCATACAACATTCCTTAATCTTTTTTGACTTTTTCTATGCACAAGTTACTGTTTTGGTCAGTTCTTTGAGCAAGACTTTTGTTGCCATTTTTTGTGTTGTTATTGCTCCCTTCAATTTCATATTACTCCAAAATATGCATTTATACACTCCACACATATATCAAGATTACAAAGTCTGAAAATAGGGCTGGAGAGATGGCTCAGTGGTTCAGAGAAACAACTGCTCTTGCAGAGGACCCGGGTTCAATTTCCAGCACCCAATGGCAGCCAAGAACCATCTTTAAGCCAGGAGTGGTGGTACACACCTTTAATCCTAGCACTCAGGAGGAAGAGGCAGGTAGATCTCTGTGAGTTCAAGGCCAGCCTGGTCTACAGAATGAGCTCCAGGCCAGCTGGGGCTATAGGGAGACACTGTCTCAAAAAGACAAAAAAAAAAAAAAAGACTCTGAAAAATACAACTAATAGGCTATTCCCAAAACACATTGTCCACTATTGTACATTTAAGCAGTAAAGTTGCAATGAGTGAAAAGAATATAACTTTACATTCCTTAAATCACATAGCAACTTGATGTATTTTTTATATTGTATGGAAGAGATTTATTCTTTCTCCATAAATCTTAAGGAACAAAGGAAAACAGAGACATAAACTTAAAATTATATCTGTAGTAATATCAGTCATTGTGATATTATCTTTACTGAACAATTACCACCCACCGTGGTTTATGTTAGGGATTTGGGGCTAAGATCCATAAATGAGGGACAACAAAGAATCACTCTAATACCAAAACCAGGCAAAAATACACCAAAAACAAAACAAAAAAAAAAAAAAAAAAAAAAAAAAAAAAAAAAAAAAATTATCAACAAAATACTTGCAAACCCCATACAGCACACAGAAAAGTATCTTCTATAGATCAAGTACCGGATTTATGCCAGAGGTTCCAAGGGATGCTTCAACATACAGAAATAAATAGTTGTCATAAAGCACATAAAGGGACTGAAAGACAAAAAACACAGGGTGAGATCAACTGATGAAGTGGACTGGAGGAATAGTCAGCAACATAATTTAAAGCCACATACACAAACCACAGCCAATCGTCTAAATGTAAAAAATTAGAAGTCGGATCCTGCAAGCTTGCCCCCTCTCTCCAGTCCCCTTTTCAATATAGTGCGTGAAAGGAGTGAAAAATTGTATTGAAAAGACTAATGGAGGACAGACAGTAATCTTCAGAATAAGACTGGGGCAAACTGGATGACAACTACTTGGAGAAGAATAAAACTGCCGGGAATGTGGCGCACGCCTTTAATCCTAGCAACTTGGGAGGAAGAGGCAGGCGATCTTTGTGAGTTCAATGCCAGCCTGTCTACATATTGAGTTCAGGGACAGCTGGGGATACAGGGAGACCACTGTCTCGAAAGACCAAAAAAAAAAAAAAAAAAAGGAATAAAACTAAACCCCTACCTTTCACCCTGTACACATGTCAACTCCAAAAAGATCAAAGACCTCAGTGTGAAACCTAAAACTCTGAAAATGTTAGAAGAAAACATAGGTGTAGGAAAAGACTTTCTAAATCAGAAAACTTTCGACTCCTAGCTTGATTCTAGTTCAAGTGAACCTGGGACTAGATCCTATCATTCATATTTTGACAAAGTGGGAGATTTTCTTAGTAACTATTGAAATTCTCAGATACAAACATAACAATGTACTGAAATGGTTTCAGACAATATGTAACCTATGTTATTTTAATGTGACAGAATAAATTCCCTGTAATATCTGTACTCTTTCTGAAATTAGAAATGCAGGTAATGGTGACATTTGGAAGTACAACATGTTTCTTGCTCAATTATAGGAACAAATTTTTGAGTGACATCAACATTATGTTAGGGTGGATTGTAGGAGGTGATGGGATTTCCTGCAACAGAACAAAGTTTATCAATACACACTAATGGCAGGAATCTCATGGACATGTTTTCTGATGCTTCCACCATAAAATGCAGCCTCCGGAAAAAATATCACTAATGAAATGCAGAAAAAAAATATGTGAAAATGGCCCCTGATTTTAAAATTCCAGTAGAAAGTATTGAAAATATTAAAGTAATTTTTCTTACAACACAGATAGAAGGTATTTTAAATATTTTGACATTACTCAATAGTTGCATGTCCCACTCAGCTCGTGAACAGATAATTCTTACCAGGTAGTGCAATCATACATAGACAGTTGTGAAATCACAATAAACGAGACCATACTTGTGTGGAGTTTGATGATATGATTTATGGCTGAGAATTCCTTCAAATCTTCCTCAACCAATCATGCATGGA
The DNA here is from genome assembly GCA_009823505.1 of Rhizomys pruinosus. Taxonomy (NCBI): domain Eukaryota; kingdom Metazoa; phylum Chordata; class Mammalia; order Rodentia; family Spalacidae; genus Rhizomys; species Rhizomys pruinosus. The sequence continues at coordinate 138,476 of VZQC01002991.1, read as the reverse complement.
TATTTACTTCTGCTCTCAGATTAATGTCTTCACTATCATCTAACATGCTTTGATTTTTTTTTTTTATCTTTTTGAGACATGGTCTCCCTGTAGCCCCAGCTGTCCTGGAACTCACTCTGTAGACCAGGCTGGCCTTGAACTCACAAAGATCCGCCTGCCTCTGCCTCCCAAGCACTAGGATTAAAGGCGTGTGCAACCACGCCCAGCTCATGCTTTGATTTTTTATGTACAGTCTCCTAGTTTATTGCAAGTTCAGGTAGATTTTCATCACCAATATCTCCATGGGGGAAAAATACAATTTTGGAATAGTCTTTCTCTACCACTTACAGTTTCCCTTTCCTTTGTAGTCTAATCATTCCCTCAGCTCTCCCCTCCCCATATCATTGTCATGATAGTTTAGTGTCTCTATATATCAAAATAATTAAATGCATTTTTCATATATTACATATGTGTTTTGAATAATCTGTCAAAATATATATCAAATGTTTTGAAAATTGGAGCTAGAGTGATTACTCAGTGTTTATAAGTACTGACTGCTCTTGAAGAAAGCCTGAGTTCAGTTCACAGCCTCCACATGACTATTTTCCTTAACTCCATTTCCAGGAGATCTGATGCCCCCTTCTCAAGTCTGCAGGCATTGGATGACAATGATGCACCTCCATACACCTCCATACATGTAACTCACTCATATAAATATAATTTTAAAACATTTTTTTAATTTGAAAACTTAGCAATGATGTTTGTCTTAACCTTAGAAATCAGGCCAATGGAGTTTCAGTTTTTAACACTTGATGTGGCAGTAGACAGCAATAACCCAGTACTTGATATCAGGAGGATGGGGAGAGATGATTCCTTGTGATGCCTTATCTCAAAAAATACTTTGCAGAGTTCTTGTGATTATAGGCCCAGATGTCTTGAAAAATTCACAATACCTGAGCAAGCTCAAACCAAACAAAAACCCATATAGACAGGAAACCCCAACCCAACTAATGTCCTTTGGACAATTAATAGTTGTTTCTGGGAGGTGGAGAGGTAGTGTCATAAAGTGATGAAGGATTTGTACTAAGTTTAACTTTCCAGGGGAAAGTAGGACTAGAACTATTATGTTAGTTGCAGATAGGGAGGGCTTCTAAATATTATCAGTCTATTGTGGTACATCTTGGTTGGCACTGATGATGTGGAAACATTTTATTACTTTGTTAAAGTGAGTATATTTAAGATTAAGTTGCAAAATTGACGTTTATGAGATACATGAAAATATGGATGTTCATAAAAACATGATTCAAATTATTATTATGAATGAAAAAAGTGCAAAATAAGTTTCATCAACCCTGATTTTACATCATTAACCTTGTGGGATCCACTTTTTTTCCCAAAATTAAGGATTATAGGAATCTTTTGGGTTTACCAAATTATAACCTCTAATCTGAATCACGTAAATTAAAAATTCATTTATTATGAAATGTCAGTAGATGCTAACTTTGGACTTTTTGTAACAGAGACTCCTTCTAGTACCATCAGGACTTAAACTCATTATGTAGACCAAATATGCCTAGATAGAAAAGAAATCTGTCTGCCTCTTTCTTGCAAGTGCTGGGTTCAAAGTAGCACCACCATGCAAAATAAATATTTACAAATGAAATTAGGTACACCCAGTGGATGCCATAGTGGTACAAATGTTGTTTATTGCTGCTCTTTTCACAATATCGTAGAGCAGTCCAGGTGTCCCTCAACTGATGAGTGGATAATGAAGATGTGGTACATTTGTCCAATGGAGTTCTATGCAAGGGCGAAGAAGGACAACATTATGAAATTTGTAGGCAAGTGAATGGAACTTGAAGCTGTTATGCTAAGTGAGGTGACAACAATCTTAGAAAATAAATGATGTATGTTATTTATCTGCAAATAAGTATGTTCATGCACCAATTATAGAAATGATCATATTTCGTTGTGCACATATGAAAGAATCAAGAATAAAAATAAATAAAATGTAACTGATCCTTGGGCAAGATGGAAGTATGAGCACCCTGACCCACACACATGTGACATCATTTAACACCATTTATTACCTTCTCAGGTTTCGATCATAGATCATTACAGACTATGTCTTCACATTGTGCCTTATAAATATTACCCTGGGCTTTCTCTCCCACCTTTCTCACCACTTGGCACTTTCGCTATTCATCCTTAAGGAAACCAAAAACAGCACAGTATTAATTCTTATATTTTTTTCTAACTAACATTATCTGATACAAAGAACTACAAGTGTTACAGGGCATCTGAGGTTGTGCTGCAAAAAAAAACAGATGATTTACCTCTGATGATGAATTTAATATATCAAATCTTTAAATTCAATATATCTTTTTGTTTGTTTGTTTGTTTCTTAAATAAGTTAGTATTTATTCAGCTTTGCTCTGCCCCGTCCCTCCCCTTTTCCTTGGCTTAGGCAGCCAAGTTTTCTGCATCAGATTATTGCGACATTTAACCTGAATTTATAAAACAGATGAAACAAACCAAATGGATGTCAAATGAATGTCGAGGGAAACTGCTTGGGTTGGAGGGGAAGTCCCATTGGGATGGGACCGCCATGTCTTATTGCATGGGTCAGGACTCCTTGGTGATGTGGCCCTTCCCAGAGTTACTGGGAAGTTTCTGGAACACCTAAGCAGATGGAATGGGGGAGGGGGTGGTGTAGGAGGTAAGAATGCCGAGTGATTCAATATATATTAAAAAATATTTAGATTCCTCTACTATGTGCATCCTTCCCAAGCCTCCACTGGATTTCCTACCTTCTTTCAAATATGTGAAGGCCTAAGTAGATTTTTTTTTTTTAAGTTGGAGGTCCTATAGATACATAGAAATTAGAAATGGGTCATTTTCATGGGCTGATGGCAAACAATATTTGAGGAAAAGAAATAATATATAACATAACATAAGTGATATGACGGGAGGATGTGGAACAGTGTGGAGGGATTATGTAGTGAGGGGGATGGAAAGCTATGACAGATGAGTGAGTCTAGAAAGGATTCCTGCCACTCGTCTACCCTCCCCCTCAGCCTATGACCCGCCTCCGTCCCCCGCCCTCCCGGTCGACCTCCGCACAGTTTAGTGAGAAGGTGCTGGCAGAAGCAAAGGGTGGTGCGACCTCTTGGCTGGACCTGGCAGCAAACCCCTTCCTTCGCTCCCAGCCAGCTCTGCGCTCACTGCAGCGACGCCAGCGTTGGCGGATGGATACGCAGCGGAGCCGGTTCTGGCAGAGCTGGTGCGAGACGACAAAGAGAGACAATCCTTCCCCGCCGCCGGGATAATCAAGTTTTGGCCGGACCTTTGAATACACATCGCGGTAGCGAGGAGCCAGGCAAAAAATAGACTAGGGCGCTGAAACGGATTAATAAGGAACTTGGTGATTTGGCCCGTGACCCTCCAGCACAATGTTCTGCAGGTCCAGTTGGAGACTATGTTTCATTGGCAAGCCACAATTATGGGACCTAATGACAGCTCATATCCAGGTGGTGTATTCTTTTTGACAATTCATTTTCCTACAGACTACCCCTTCGAACCACCTAAGGTTGCATTTACAACAAGAATTTATCATCCAAATATTAACAGTAATGGCAGCATTTGTCTTGATTCTAAGATCACAGTGGTCTCCTGCTTTGACTATTTCTAAAGTTCTTTTATCTATTTGTTCACTGCTATGTGATCCAAACCCAGATGACCCCCTAATGCCAGAGATTGCATGGATCTATAAAAGAGATAAGTACAACAGAATATCTTGGGAATGGACTCAGAAGTCTGCCATGTGATGCCACCTTATAGTCAGAATAACCTGCATTATAGCTGGAATAAACTTTAAATTACTGTTCCTTTTTTGATTTTCTTATCCGGCTGCTCCCCTGTCAGACCTCATTTTTTTTTTAATTTTATTTTTTGTTTACCTCCCTCCATTCATTCACATGCTCATCTGAGATGACTTAAGTTTTTCCAGCTTTGGACAATAACTGCTTTTAGAAACTGTAAAGTAGTTACAAGAGAACAGTTGCCTAAGATTCAGAATTTTTTTTTAAAACTGGAGCATGTGTATTATGTGGCTAGTGTCTTCACTCTAATTTGGTTATGAGACTAAACCATTCCTCCTTGCTCTAACATGCCAAAGAAACCATCTGAGGGGGGAAGGGAGATGGATGCTCAGCTGTCACATCAAAGGAAGCAGCACTATTCTAGCAGCATCCAATCTTATTTAAGCCTTCCACTTTTAGAGATTTGAGGTTACATGATATACTTTATGCTCATAACTGATGTGGCTGGAGAACTGGTATTGAATTTATAGCATCAGCAGAACAGAAAATATGATGTATTTTATGCATGTCAATAAAGGAATGACCTGTTCTTGTTCTACAGAGAATAGAAATTGGAAGTCAACATCCTTTGTATTCCAAAATAGGGTCTCAAAACATTTTGTAATTTTCATTTAAATTGTTAGGAGGCTTGGAGCTCTTAGTTAATCTATCTCCCAATACACTGTTTAATATAGCACTGAATAAATGATGCAAGTTGTCAGTGGATGAGTGATCAACTAATAGCTCTGCTAGTAATTGATTTATTTTTCTTCAATAAAGTTGCATAAACCAATGAGTTAGCTGCCTGGATTAATCAGTATGGGAAACAATCTTTTGTAAATGCAAAGCTGTTTTTGTATATATTGTTGGGATATGTTTCATTGTTTGACATCAAATGATGATGTAAAGTTCAAAAGAGTGACTATATTGCCATGTTCAGTTAAAGTGCACGGTCTGTTACAGTTTGACACATTGTTTGACCTGATTTATGCAGAATTAATAAGCTATTCAAATAGTTTAGCTTTATTATACTGCACATGATACTGGCAGCCCTAGAGTTCATAAATGAACTTGGGACCCAGCAGTTTTGAAACGTGTATATGGAGTTTAAAATTTTTATTTTCCAGGTGCATCCCCTTCTAACTAAAATTTCTCTTCATCTTGTACACTTAACAGCTGAAAAAAAAATATATAACTTGGGAGTAATAATGGGTCAAAATTTACAAAATAAAGTACTGTTTTGGTGTGGGAGTTGTCACAAGGCTGTGTTGAAGTGACTTAACTGTGGGATATTGACTATCCATTGAAATGGATTTGTTCAGCCAATTACATTAATGAGCATTTAAATGCAACAAATATCATTTCAGGTGACTTAATAAATAGTCAATGCTGAATAAAAGTCAATGCTATTGGTTTAAAAAAAATAGAAAGGATTCCTAAAACTAAGGATATTTTATGAAGCAATCTGGAAACCTATTTTATTGGATTCACAAAATTATTTTTTAAAGACAGTATACTTTGAGTAACCCTTCAGAGGTGGTTAATGCTCCTGTAATGAGTTTTGGGTAATCAAACAAAAAGCTCAGGACCAAGTCATGTGAGTTACCTCCTTAAATACTCATAGTTACTTCTAAAGATCAATGCACCACACACACTGAACCAGAGACCCATTTGGGGCATTCATAGGGTTTAGTACAGAAAACCGTAATTGCTCATTTTGCAGAGAATAGATATTTATGTAGTGATTAGCCCCAAATGGGATGCCTACATCACTCTCTAAAGATTCAACAATACCATGGAAGAAGAAAGTTAGAAAAAAAATCAGAAAATGTGGAGGCCTGTTGCTAAATAATGTCTTCAGGGACTAACAGGGCTGTTGCAATGATGAACATTCTTTATTTTGGTAATCTGCAAAAGTCCTGAGAAGATCAAGACAGTCATCATTTGTTTGGATGTGCAGGGACATAGGAACTTTTGCCACAAACAGGATACATTGACAGGCAATTATTGTTAGAACTAGGAGAAAAACTCATTCAAGTTTGTGGCTTACAAGATTATGGGCAACACTAATTGGCCTCAGTAGGATATATAATAAGAGACAGAGACAAAGGCAGTGATAAAGACATAGAGGGATAGATGTGAAATTGTGGGCAGTATTTTGATGGGAGGGGCAATAATATTTTAGACTAAGAGGGAGTGGATATAATCCAAATACAATGCAAACATGTATATAATTTTAAACAGAATAATTTTTTAAAACCTAAAACTCTCTCATAACACTTATAGCTATATTCAATCTCCATTGGTTGAATATTTCCATCATTTTCCAGATGGAAAATAATTCACCACAGACCCTCGTATTAAAGGCATTTTTAAATGCAATACCCTGCAAATTGTTTGTGAAAGGAGTATTTAGAATTTTTAAACACCAGTCTGAGTTTGTGACAGATATCTGTTTGTGTCTTTCCAAACATCAGTCATAATCATTCTGTCTAACTTACATCAGTAGGAATACAAAATCTGAGGTTAGCTAGAGGAGGCTTCACCACCCTGCAGTAGAAAATCCTTAACACTTCATGATGATAGCCTTCTACTTAACACTTCATGATGATAGCCTTCTACTTAAAGCATGGGGTTGGAAAGGATTTTTGCAGCTCCTATTGCATCATCAGAAACAATGAAAATCCAAATTTTCATATTGTTTTAGTTTCTTTCACATAGAGAATGATCACATGGGGGAAAAAAAGAATTTAAAGGCAACACTTTTTTAGAAAGTAGACATATTTGGATATCTATATGGTTTTGTAAGATTTCTCTTGTAGCTTAGCCTGTCTTCACCACTGTTATGAAGATGAGGATGATCTTGAAATTCTGATCTTCCCAAGAGTTAGCATTCCACGTATGACACACCAAACTAGTTTTATGTGGTGGTGAGGATGAAATCAAGAGATTTATTAATGATAAGAAAGATCTCTACCTATGTACACAAATCTTGACAACAAATGATGGTGTCACCACACCTGCAGAACCAGTGGGGGCATGGGGAGAAGAAGCCACCAGCAGCTTCTCCTGGGAGCTGAAGCTAGAACCCAAAGCTTCAGTTCAGCTTGGCTCAGCTTACTGGTCCTGACTCAAGCTCTTGGCCTTGGGCATTGGCTGCAGCCCTTCTATGGCTGAATAATACCCACCTGTTGGGGATCTACACCCCCAGGTCACACAGACTGCTGGCCAGCAACAGGCTTCTGTCCAGTTAAAACCAGCTAGCCAAACCAACACAGACTTCCCAGGCTGGTGGTCTGCAGAATGACCCCTTTCCAGCCAAAACCTGCTAGAGACAACCATGAGCCCTGTGCCAAAAGGGCCAACCTCATGCGCACAAAATTAACGAATTCAGGGACTCCCCAGATGATGGTGAAAGGAAATTCATTTATTCATCCACAGCATTCTGTTTTTTTTTTTTTTTTGGCCTTTTTGAGACAGATCTCCTGGTAGCTCTGGCTTTCCTGGAACTCGCTATGTAGACCAGGCTGGTCTTGAACTCACAAAGATCCGCCTGCCTCTGCCTCCAAAGTGCAAGGATTAAAGGCTTGTGCCACCACACCCGGCAGCATTCTGTTTTTATAACCAGAGAGACTTCATATCTCAGGGTCTGCTTTCAGACCCCCGGCCTCATGTTCTGTAAATATCACGAGTACTTGTTATAGTCTTTAATCCCAAGGCTGTCTCACAGGTTTGCTAATGCAGACAAATCCTGTCTAGGGCCAGGTTTTGGTGTAAACAGACAAGCAGGCAATGTAGCACAATGTAGCCACAGGTGGGCATTTTCTACCTACAAACAAATAGGAACTTTGTAGGTGACAAGTTGAAGATCCCTATATCCTTAGACTTGTGGAGTTCCCATTGCTCAATCAGCAACTCATGAAGTTAAGACATAGCTGTTCCCCATAATCTCAACACTGCCCAACTTGTGTTACCCAGATCCTTGTACAACCCAGACATGTTAGCTCCCCCAGACTTTGTATCAACCAACTTGTTCATAGAGCAGGATGGTCCAACCTGTCACTCCAATATACTGCATAGCCAGTGCTTTAACCTCAGTCTCAAAAATTGCTCAGCATCCTAGCTGAAGTGAGACTACTTCTTAAACCTCATCCCTATATCAATATAAAGCACCCAAACCTGAACATGGAGAAACTTTTAGTCTCACTGAGACCTGACGGTTGGAGAACCAGATACAAAGATCCATTCAACAAAGAGGAGATCACTTTTCCATACCAAACCGTAAAATAAAATAAACACTAGTCCAGAAGGCTAGGGCTCATTAAAAATAAAAAAAAATCAATAACAATAGCAATATAGCTGCTTCAGAAATTAGCATCCCCCCATCGTAAAGTGTCCTTCAGAATCCAGCCTAATACCTAAGAGCAAAATTTCAAAATATCAATAATAATATCTTTAAGGATTTCAAAGGGGATAGGGATAAAAGATTGAATGAACACCATGGAAACACATAAAATATTTGAAAGACATAGGTAAAATATTTGAAGCCATAAAAATGAGAAATGTATAAAGTGATAGGATCTCTGAGGAAAATCAACCTGAAATCAAGCTTGAAATGAAAAATCTCAGTCCCTCAAACAAAAACTTCAAAGGGAAAATATCAAAATTGATGGAAATGAATCAGGGAATATCTGGTCTTGAATATGTGTGGAAATGGATCACTCAATCAAAGAGATTACTTTTAACAAATCATAAGAGACAACATCCGGGCGCTGGAGAGATGGCCTAGTGGTTAAGAGTGCCGACCGCTCTTACAGAGGACCCAGGTTTGATCCCCAGCACCCACATGGCAGCCAAGAACCATCTGAAACTCCAATTCCAGGAGAATCCGAGACCCTCTTCTGACCTCTGCGGCATTGCACGACACGGGTGCACAGACTTGCATGCAGACAGTACATTCAACACATGCAGAAATAAATAAAAAAAAATAAAATAAAGAGGGGCTGGAGAAGATGGCCTAGCGGTTAAGAGCGCCGACCGCTCTTACAGAGGACCCGGGTCGATCCCCAGCACCCACATGGCGCTGAGAACCGCTGAAACTCCAATTCCAGGAGAACTCCAGTTCCAGGGGAATCCGACACCCCTTCGACCTCCGCGGCATTGCACGACAGGGTGCACAAACCTACATGCAGATAGTACACTCATACACATACAAAAATAAATAAAATTAAAAAATAAATAAATAAAAAAAAATAAAAAAAAAATAAAAAAAAAGAGACACCATCCAAAATCTAAAAAAGAGGTAACTATTAACATAGGAGTTTCCAATAGAATAGCAAGACAGCAGGGACAGAAAATAAACTCCCCATATCATATAATTTTGAAGAATTTAAGCTTCCAGAACAAAGAAAATATATTGAAAGTTATGACAAAAATACGAAGTCATATATAGAAGCAGACCCATCAGATTAACAGCTGTCATTTCAATTGAGACTGTGAAACCAAAAATGAATGGGACTGATGTCCTATAAGCCAACAGAGAAGAGATTCCAGCCCAGACTAGAGAACCATGCAAAACTATCAGTTGTCTGTAATATAAAAAAAGAGAAAAAAATCCATGATAATAATGTTTGTACATTACTTTAATCCTGGAGTCAAAGGGAGCAGGATCTCTGAGAGCAAGTTCAGGCCAGTTGGAGCTAATGGGGAAATTCTGTCTTCAAAAACAAGAAAAAAAAAAAATAAATAAAAATGCCAATATATCCATGAAGCCAGATTTATAGACATTATTTGATGGAATACTTCAGTTTGAAGATTAAGTTTAAAAATTGCCATGGGACCATCTCTAGTTTTTAAAACAAAGTGATTTGTATATGTTACATATCCCAGTTTTAACATATTACAAAAGAATTATTCATATTTATAGAAATTTCTTAAGGAAATACAAATCTTATTAATTAGAATTAAGCATGTGTGATGGATAGCTTTAGTTGTGAATTTGATACTCCTAAGTAGTGAAGCATCAACTGGGGAATTTCCTTTATTGTACAGTTCTCTGGCCATGTCTTAGGGACATTTTCTTAATTGTTCAGTGATATCAGAGGGCTCAGCCAAATGTAGGTAGTGGCAACCTGGTGCAAGTATTCCTCTGTTGTTTAAGAAAGCAAGGTGACCATGAGCCAGGGCTAGCAACCAGCAAGTAGTGTTCGTCCATGTCCTGTGCTTAACCTCCTGCCTCCAGTTCCCAGCCCTAAGTTCAACTTTGGACTACCTCAGTCAAGAACTATGACCCAAGAAATATAATTTAAATACACATTTCCTCCCCAGGTTGGCATTGATCAGAGTGTTTTGTCATAGCAATAAAGCTAACTAGAACTGTGTGTTAAAACACTGTGAACCTTTTCTTCAATTCATCACTCCTTTCTCCACCAAGAACCACATTTGAGTTGAGGTTTCTACACAATACTGAAATGTTAGTAATCTCCATAAGTTTACAAATCTTCACGATATTATTGGTGGTTTCTTCGGTCTCATGACATTTGCCCTGATTATTTTATAATAATTTCCATCAATTCCTAATGGTATGGTTCCTTCCCACAATTTATAGTCATGATGTCAGCATGCATAATACCTATGCAAACTCAAGCAGAAAAAAACAAAAAAAACAAAAAACCATAGAACTGTATAAATGGGCAATACGACCCAATATTAGCTGAAGAACTATCGAAAGCTGATTCTTCCTGAGTGAGGAAGAGCTGATTCTTTTAAAGGGAGGGACTCTACATAGGCTGAGTAGACCTCAGTGAATGAACTTGCACTGTGGCAGATCTAGACACACTTACTTGATTCCTTAGATCTTAACACAAATGACAGAATGAATAAAATCCAGTTGAGGGGGCAAAGGGCGTGTGCCAATGGGAAAGGGGTTACAGAGAAGATTAAGATATGCTATAAGAAATACAGAAGTTCGCTGGGCGTGGTGGCGCACACCTTTAATCCTAGCACTCCGGAGGCAGAGGCAGGCGGATCTTTGTGAGTTCAAGGCCAGCCTGGTCTACAGAGTGAGTTCCAGGACAGCTGGGACTACAGGGAGACCCTGTCTCAAAAAGACCCCCCCCCAAAAAAGGAAATACAGAAAATAACATACTTACAAAACTACCTTTTTATCCTTTTCTAATCACCAACATGAAGAAGTCTTAAATCAAAAGGAAGGGTGCAATCCTTATGAAAGTCATAGTGAGACAATATACTTCTAGGTTCTACTTCTTACCAGGGAAGATTAGCCTAGGCTGATCTGATGTGCTCTGTCCTTTTCCTGGGACTTTACTTTTCATTTTCTTTAGTGTTCAAAGTTTCAACATCAAGCTTGATGGTCTTTTCAATTAGGGAATTTGTGGTAGTACAGGGAAGGTCATATGAAGCAATTAATAAGAATGAAACTTCTGGGCTGGAGAGATAGCCTAGTGGTTAAGAGCACTGACTTAAAGGTGGCGCACACCTTTAATCCTAGCACTCCGGAGGCAGAGGCAGGCGGATCTTTGTGAGTTCAAGGCCAGCCTGGTCTACAGAGTGAGTTCCAGGACAGCTGGGACTACAGGGAGACCCTGTCTCAAAAAGACCCCCCCCCCAAAAAAAAAGGAAATACAGAAATTAATAATACTTACAAAACTACCTTTTTATCCTTTTCTTTTTTTTTTTTTATTTATTTTTGTATGTGTATGAATGTATTGTTTGCATGCAGGTCTGTGCACCCGTGTCGTGCAATGCCGCGGAGGTCAGAAGAGGGTCTCAGATTCCCCTGGAACTGGAGTTCTCCTGGAATTGGAGTTACAGACGGTTCTCAGCCGCCATGTGGGTGCTGGGGATCGAACCCGGGTCCTCTGCAAGAGCGTCGGTGCTCTTAACCGCTAGGCTATCTCTCCAGCCCCNAGGTTATATAATAAGAGACAGAGACAAAGGCAGTGATAAAGACAAGAGGGGTAGATGTGAAATTGTGGGCAGTATTTTGATGGGAGGGGCAATAATATTTTAGACTAAGAGGGAGTGGAGGATATATACCAAATACAATTCAAACATGTATATAATTTTAAACAATAATTTTTTTAAAACCTAAAACTCTCTCATAACACTTATAGCTATATTCAATCTCCATTGGTTGAATATTTCCATCATTTTCCAGATGGAAAATAATTCACCACAGACCCTCGTATTAAAGGCATTTTTAAATGCAATACCCTGCAAATTGTTTGTGAAAGGAGTATTTAGAATTTTTAAACACCAGTCTGAGTTTGTGACAGATACTTGTTTGTGTCTTTCCAAACATCAGTCCTAATCATTCTAACTTACATCAGTAGGAATACAAAATCTGAGGTTAGCTAGAGGAGGCTTCACCACCCTGCAGTAGAAAATCCTTAACACTTCATGATGATAGCCTTCTACTTAACACTTCATGATGATAGCCTTCTACTTAAAGCATGGGGTTGGAAAGGATTTTTGCAGCTCCTATTGCATCATCAGAAACAATGAAAATCCAAATTTTCATATTGTTTTAGTTTCTTTCACATAGAGAATGATCACATGGGGGAAAAAAGAATTTAAAGGCAACACTTTTGTAGAAAGTAGACATATTTGGATATCTATATGGTTTTGTAAGATTTCTCTTGTAGCTTAGCCTGTCTTCACCACTGTTATGAAGATGAGGATGATCTTGAAATTCTGATCTTCCCAAGAGTTAGCATTCCACGTATGACACACCAAACTAGTTTTATGTGGTGGTGAGGATGAAATCAAGAGATTTATTAATGATAAGAAAGATCTCTACCTATGTACACAAATCTTGACAACAAATGATGGTGTCACCACACCTGCAGAACCAGTGGGGGCATGGGGAGAAGAAGCCACCAACAGCTTCTCCTGGGAGCTGAAGCTAGAACCCAAAGCTTCAGTTCAGCTTGGCTCAGCTTACTGGTCCTGACTCAAGCTCTTGGCCTTGGGCATGGCCGCAGCCCTTCTATGGCTGAATAATACCCACCTGTTGGGGATCCACACCCCCAGGTCACACAGACTAGTGGCCAGCCGGCTCTGTCCAGTCAAAACCAGCAGCCAAACCAACACAACTTCCAGGCTGGTGGTCTGCAGAGCTACTCCTTTTCCAGCCAAAACCCTAGAGACCAACCAGAGCCCTGTGCCAAAAGGGCCAACCTCATGCGCACAAAATTAACGAATTCGGGACCCTCAGATGATGGTGAAAGGAAATTCATTTATTCATCCACAGCATTCTGTTTTTTTTTTTTTTTTGTTTTTTTTTTTGGCCTTTTTGAGAACAATCTCCTGGTAGCTCTGGCTTTCCTGGAACTCGCTATGTAGACCAGGCTGGCTTGAACTCACAAAGATCCGCCTGCCTCTGCCTCCAAAGTGCAGGATTAAAGGTTGTGCACCACACCCGGCAGCATTCTGTTTTTATAACCAGAGAGACTTCATATCTCAGGGTCTGCTTTCAGACCCCCAGCCTCATGTTCTGTAAATATCACGAGTATTGTTAAGTTTAATTCCAGGCTGTCTCACAGGTTTGCTAATGCAGACAATCCTGTCTAGGCCAGGTTTGGTGTAAACAGACAAGCAGGAATGTAGCACATGTAGCCACAGGTGGGCATTTTCTCCGACAAACAAATAGGAACTTTGTAGGTGACAAGTTGAAGATCCCTATATCCTTAGACTTGTGGAGTTCCCATTGCTCAATCAGCAACTCATGAAGTTAAGACATAGCTGTTCCCCATAATCTCAACACTGCCCAACTTGTGTTACCCAGATCCTTGTACAACCCAGACATGTTAGCTCCCCCAGACTTTGTATCAACCAACTTGTTCATAGAGCAGGATGGTCCAACCTGTCACTCCAATATACTGCATAGCCAGTGCTTTAACCTCAGTCTCAAAAATTGCTCAGCATCCTAGCTGAAGTGAGACTACTTCTTAAACCTCATCCCTATATCAATATAAAGCACCCAAACCTGAACATGGAGAAACTTTTAGTCTCACTGAGACCTGACGGTTGGAGAACCAGATACAAAGATCCATTCAACAAGAGGAGATCACTTTTCTACAAAACCGTAAAATAAAATAAACACTAGTCCAGAAGGCTAGGGCTCATTAAAATAAAAAAAATCAATAACAATAGCAATATAGCTGCTTCAGAAATTAGCATCCCCCCATCGTAAAGTGTCCTTCAGAATCCAGCCTAATACCTAAGAGCAAAATTTCAAAATATCAATAAAATATCTTTAAGGATTTCAAAGGGGATAGGGATAAAAGATTGAATGAACACCATGGAAAAACACTAAATATTTGAAAGACATAGTAAAATATTTGAAGCCATAAAAATGAGAAATGTATAAAGTGATAGGATCTCTGAGGAAAATCAACCTGAAATCAAGCTTGAAATGAAAAATCTCAGGCCCTCAAACAAAAACTTCAAAGGGAAAATATCAAAATTGATGGAAATGAATCAGGGAATATCTGGTCTTGAATATGTGTGGAAATGGATCACTCAATCAAAAAAAAAAAAAAAAAAACATCCGGGGCTGGAGAGATGGCCTAGTGGTTAAGAGTGCCGACCGCTCTTACAGAGGACCCAGGTTGATCTCCAGCACCACATGGCAGCCAAGAACCGTCTGAAACTCCATTCCCGGAGAATCCGAGACCCTCTCTGACCTCTGCGGCATTGCACGGACACGGTGCAACAGACTTGCATGCAGACAGTACATATAACACAATGCAGAAATAAATAAAAAAAAATAAAATAAAGAGGGGCTGGAGAGATGGCCTAGCGGTTAAGAGCGCCGACCGCTCTTACAGAGGACCCGGGTTCGATCCCCAGCACCCACATGCGGCTGAGAACCGTCTGAAACTCCATTCCAGGGAAACTCCAGTTCCAGGGGAATCCGACCCTCTTCTGACCTCCGCGGCATTGCACGACACGGGTGCACAAACCTACTGCAGATGTACACTCATACACATACAAAAATAAATAAATTAAAAATAAATAAATAAAAAAAAATAAAAAAAAAAAATAAAAAAAAAGGACACCATCAAAATCTAAAAAAAGAGGTCACATTAACATAGGAGTTTCCAATAGAATAGCAAGACAGCAGGGACAGAAAATAAACTCCCCATATCATATAATTTTGAAGAATTTAAGTTTCCAGAACAAAGAAAATATATTGAAAGTTATGACAAAAATACGAAGTCATATATAGAAGCAGACCCATCAGATTAACAGCTGTCATTTCAATTGAGACTGTGAAACCAAAAATGAATGGGACTGATGTCCTATAAGCCAACAGAGAAGAAGCACATCCACATCAGACTAAAAAGGGAAATAAAAAGAACAAAAAAAAAAAAAAAAAAAAATCCATGATAATAATGTTTGTACATTACTTTAATCCTGGAGTCAAAGGGAGCAGGATCTCTGAGAGCAAGTTCAGGCCAGTTGGAGCTAATGGGGAAATTCTGTCTTCAAAAACAAGAAAAAAAAAAAATAAATAAAAATGCCATATATCCATGAAGCCAGATTTATAGACATTATTTGATGGAATACTTCAGTTTGAAGATTAAGTTTAAAAATTGCCATGGGACCATCTCTAGTTTTTAAAACAAAGTGATTTGTATATGTTACATATCCCAGTTTTAACATATTACAAAAGAATTATTCATATTTATAGAAATTTCTTAAGGAAAACAAATCTTATTTATAGAAATAAGCATGTGTGATGGATAGCTTTAGTTGTGAATTGATAATCCTGAAGTAGTGAAGCTCACTGGGGAATTTCCTTTATTGTACAGTTCTCTGGCCATGTCTTAGGGACATTTTCTTAATTGTTCAGTGATATCAGAGGGCTCAGCCAAATGTAGGTAGTGGCAACCTGGTGCAAGTATTCCTCTGTTGTTTAAGAAAGCAAGGTGACCATGAGCCAGGGCTAGCAACCAGCAAGTAGTGTTCGTCCAT
This sequence comes from Rhizomys pruinosus, assembly GCA_009823505.1. Classification (NCBI taxonomy): domain Eukaryota; kingdom Metazoa; phylum Chordata; class Mammalia; order Rodentia; family Spalacidae; genus Rhizomys; species Rhizomys pruinosus. Next base: position 122,634 of record VZQC01002991.1, on the reverse strand, counting down.
GTCCTGTGCTTAACCTCCTGCCTCCAGTTCCCAGCCCTAAGTTCAACTTTGGACTACCCAGTCAAGAACTATGACCCGAAAATATAATTTAAATACACATTTCCTCCCCGTTGGATTGTCAGAGTGTTTTGTCCAGCAATAAAGCTAACAGAACTGTGTGTTTAAAACACTGTGACCTTTTCTTCAATCATCACTCCTTTCTCACCAAGAACCACATTTGAGTTGAGGTTTCTACACAATACTTAAATGTTAGTAATCTCCATAAGTTTACAAATCTTCACGATATTATTGGTGGTTTCTTCGGTCTCATGACATTTGCCCTGATTATTTTATAATAATTTCCATCAATTCCTAATGGTATGGTTCCTTCCCACAATTTATAGTCATGATGTCAGCATGCATAATACTCTAGCAAACTCAAGCAGAAAAAAACAAAAAAAACAAAAAACCATAGAACTGTATAAATGGGCAATACGACCCAATATTAGCTGAAGAACTATCGAAAGCTGATTCTTCCTGAGTGAGGAAGAGCTGATTCTTTTAAAGGAGGGACTCTACATGGCTGAGTAGACCTCAGTGAAGGACTTGCACTGTGGCAGACTAGACACACTTACTGATTCTTAGATCTAACACAAATGACAGAATGAATAAAATCCAGTTGAGGGGGGCAAAGGGCGTGTGCCAATGGGAAAGGGGTTACGAGAAGATTAAGTAGCTATAAGAAATACAGAAGTTCGCTGGGCGTGGTGGCGCACACTTTATCCTAGCACTCCGGAGGCAGAGGCAGGCGGATCTTTGTGAGTTCAAGGCAGCCTGGTCTACAGAGTGAGTTCCAGGACAGCTGGACTACAGGGAGACCCTGTCTCAAAAAGACCCCCCCCCAAAAAAGGAAATACAGAAAATAAAATACTTACAAACTACCTTTTTATCCTTTTCTAATCACCAACATGAAGAAGTCTTAAATCAAAAGGAAGGGTGCAATCCTTATGAAAGTCATAGTGAGACAATATACTTCTAGGTTCTACTTCTTACCAGGGAAGATTAGCCTAGGCTGATCTGATGGTCTCTGTCCTTTTCCTGGGACTTTACTTTCATTTTCTTTAGTGTTCAAAGTTTCAACATCAGCTTGATGGTCTTTCAATTAGGGAATTTGTGGTGTACAGGGAAGGTCATATAAGCAATTAATAAGAATGAACTTCTGGGCTGGGAGATAGCCTAGTGGTTAAGGCACTGACTGCTCTTGCAGAGGACCCGGGTTCCATCCCAGCACCCACATGGTGGTGAGACCGTCTGTAACCCATTCCCGGAGAACTCCGTTCCAGGGGAATCCAGAGCCTCTTCTGACCTCCGTGGCATGCATGACACGGGTGCACAAACTACATGCAGACCAGTACTCATACACATACGAAATATAAAGAAATTAAAAAAAAATTTGGTTTAACGAATAAAGAATGAAACTTCCTCTCAAAGACAAGAGAGAATTGGCAAGGATACTTTTGCACTCATTTTTTTTTTAATGTTTCTTCTTTTTTTTTTTTTTCTTTTGGCAGAGTATTGGAAAACACATATGAAGCAATTAAGAAAAAAGAGAAAAAAATCAGAAGACATCACGAGTGGGAAAATACTCAGTTTTTCACTGTTGTGAAATTGTTTTAAATAAAAAAAAAAGAAAGAAATTGGTTTAAATCATTCAGGAAAAACTCAAAAATTATTCTAAAACTTTACTACTATAATAATATCAGGTACACTGTAGCACACTAAACTAAGCTACATAAATCAGTCACCTTGCTATACACCAATAACAAATTATCTAATATTTAAATAAAGTAAGGATATTCCCTTTGGCTTCACAGAGAGACTAATTTATTCAAAGTAGTACTGGAAGTCAGTACTGAAGTCTAGTAAACAGGAATGAAAGAAGTTGAAGCAGGCACTAAATTATTAAATGGCATCTCCATTTTATGGATGAGAAAAAAATAATGCTAAAAAATATCCAAGTTTGAAATTGTTTTGAAAATTAAATATAAGTTCTATCAAAATACAGATATTTTACACAGAATAGCACAAGTAAAAAGTATAAGAGCACGCGCCAGAATTCTTTGTGAAATTACTTTTCAGGAGAAAAAAAAATGCATGCCTCTTGATATCAGTCTCCATCCTTTTCCTTCAAGTAATGTCATAGGAGAAGAAAATTTTGGCTGTTTGGGAACAGTTTCCAGTGGCCTGATAACCAAATGTGATCTAAGCAACTATGCGTAGACTATGTTCATGACTTCCATTATAAGCACAGAATGATGTAAACACTAGCATTATCTTGTAGTAGTCACAAATTGGTATAAAAATGAGTGGACTTTATGAAATTTTCAACAAAACTGAAGCCCTCCCTCTATTAATGAAGAACATTTATAAAACCCCTCTCTGCAGTGATTGCAACAGAAAAGCCATTTTAGTTTGAGAAGGCATGTAGTATTTGTGATGATTTCTCTGTATGTGCTACCTTCTATCCCACAGATTTATGTTCTACAGAGTAAGATCAGTACTAATCAAATTGTGTTCACTGAAATAGCAATACCAAATAGTGTTTTCAGGACCAATAGCAACTAATAGTTGGCAAAAAGTGGAGAACAATGTCATCATCAGAAGATAGGTTCGCAGGGCATGGTGGTGCATGCCTTTAATCCCAGCACTTGGGAGGTGGAGGGAGGAGGATCTATGTGAGTTCAAGGCCAGCCTGGTCTATAGAGAGAGCTCCAGGCCATCTGGGACTAAAAGGAGACCCTGTCTCAAAATAAAAAGAAAAAAAAGAAGATAGGTTCATGTTACCAAAAGTAACTGGTGCCTTATTGCAAATTTGTAGAATCATTCCCAGATACAGCCTTGCTGGAATGAGGAGTCAGTGGAGAAGGGCACGGATATCTTACATTCCAGGTTCATTTCCTGTTCGTTTTCTTCCTCCTGATGGTGGGTGGTATGAGATCAGCTGGCTGCTCTGTCCTGCTATCACGTATGATCCACTGATACCCCTCACATCATAAGACAAACTATACATCAGATTCCTCAAGTAGGTGCTTGTCCTACTTTATCACAGACCTATGAAAAGTAACAAATGCAAAGATTTTGGTATTACTTTGGAAAAAAAGAATGAATAAAGTGCCCGAGTCCATGTTTATCAGGGCTGTGTTTTCTTTCAGTTCTGCCCCTAATGAAAAGGAAGATGAAATATATTACCTCACAATCCTGTGTTCTATTTTTAGCTTTTAGGTAACATGCACAAAGTGAGATTCAGCCCCTTTGGGACATTAAAAAGAATTCATAGCTATTTGATGTGGTTTGCTTTCTATTACTGTGATAACAGAATTATAAAGCAACTTGGGCAGGAAAGGGTTTGCTGGGTGTAATGTACTTAATCACTGTCCATTATAGAGTGAAATCAAAGAGCTCATGACAAGTATCTGGAGGCAGGCACAAAAGGGGAAGACTTATTGGCCTGCTTCCCTTGACTTGGTCACCTACATTTCTTAAGCAGCCCAGTTTATCCTGCACAGTGATGACAGCACCCACAATAGAGTAAGCCACACCAATTCAAAGTACTGAAAATGCTCCACAAATAATTCTGCAGAAATATCTTATGAAGACAATCTCCTGATTATTTTCCTCAAACTGCCTTAACTTTTCTCTATCCACTCATCAGTTGAGGGACACTTGGGTTGCTTCCAGCACTTCACTATTGTGAAGAGAGCTGCAGTAAACATAGATGTACATGTATCTCAGTGATAAGATGAGTCTTGTGGGTATATACCCAGGAGAGGTATTACTGGGTCAGGTGGAGGCTCATTTTCAGTTTCTTAAGAGTACTCCACACTGTTTTCCATAGAGGTTGCATGAATTTACTTTCCCACCAGCAGTGGATGAGTGTTCCCCTTTCCCATGGAATTCTATGCAGTGGTAAAGAAAGATGACACCATAAACTTTGCAGGTAAATGAATGGAACTAGAAGCCATTATGCTAAGTGAAGTAACACAGTCCCAGAAAAACAAATGACTTATGGTATCCCTCGTGGATGCTAGCACCAAGTTTCTCTTTAAAAGGCAAACTGAATAATTCCTATTTATTTGTTTTTTTAGTAAGTGTAATACCTGATGTTACTCAACAACTTGCTATGTAATAAAGAAAAAATAAAGTAACATTGTTTCTTTACCTGCAAAAAATCAATTTGTTATTTAAAAAAATAAACACCATTGAAAAAAGAAAATACAAAGGATTTCAAATTATAACCTTAACTTTAATCAAAGGGAAAGATGGTCTGGATCTAGATTTATCATTTGAATATCAGTTATTCTAAATTTTACTATCACCTACATTTTCTAAAAAGGAATTCTGGGGCTGGAGAGATGGCCTAGCGGTTAAGAGCGCCGACCGCTCTTGCAGAGGACCCGGGTTCAATCCCCAGCACCCACATGGCGGCCGAGAGCCGTCTGAAACTCCAATTCCAGGAGAACTCCAGCTCCAGGGGAATCCAAGACCCTCTTCTGACCTCCGCGGCATTACGCGACACGGGTGCACAGACCTGCATGCAGACAGTACATTGATACACATACAGAAATAAAAAAAAATAAAAAATAAAAAATAAAAAAAAATTAAAAAAAAGGAATTCTACTATAATTAAGGTTTGGTAAATAAAATGATTGGACATTAAAAAAAAGCCTAAACTTTGTATCAAATTGGCAAAGAATAATCAGAAAACCAGTGTTATTTTGAAAGAAACATTAAGTTAAAATACCTAATATTTCAGATACCAGGGGAAACCTCTTGTGTTTACATTCACTTGGGTCTGCCCCCCAGGTCCCTCTTACTGAAATGGAACATGAAATAAGGAATTTTAAGATTTATTTTTTCCTTTTAGTTGTATCATTGTATAAAAATGTAGAAGTAAGTTCCCATTACTGGAATAGCACTTGGATACCAGAAGTAGAAGCTTAATTCCCTGGGATACCAAAAGAGGAAGCTTAATTCCCTGAAGCTGTATTCACAGGCAGTTTGAGTCTCAAACATGGGTACTGGGAGCTGATATTGAGTTCTCTGCAAGAGGATTACACACTTTAAGACCTGTGCCATCCTTTCAACTTAATATCCGATGTTATCTCTCCTGTGTATATCTGTATTATGGAGGATCATCAGTATATACTTATTTGCTCTACAAGGCTACAGACCACCTGGATAAGGCTCACTATGCAAAAAATACTTGCTGCCAAGACTGCTCACCCAGGTCTTATCACCAGGACTCCCATAGTTACATGGTGGGACAACAGAACCAAATCCCAAAATTTGACTTTCTATTACAACATGCTTCCCATGGTACAAACATGTGAATACACATAAATACACACACACAGAAACAGAGTAAGAGAGACTAAATAAATAGTATTTTAAATAATACTTTTATGTAATTTCTATTCATGTATAGCTAGAGTGGCCAGATAGAATATTGAACATCAAATTAAACATAGTCTAAGTATGAAGGAATCAACAATTGATAGATATACAAACCCGAGTAATTCCCTCAAAAAAAAAAAAATGACTCCCAAGAACCAGAGGATTAAACACACCTAAAAACATAAAAGTGTATGTTAATCTCAAATCCAATTAATCCAGTTTTGAGAGAAGTTCTTATATGGAGCTGCTCCCTCTTACCTGAAATTACACACTAAAACTTTCTGGTTTTATCATTCAATTCAACACTGGAAAAAAAAAAAAGACTCAAGTGAGTCCACTCATGTCTCCTCCTGTGAACAGGAAGCATGACCCCACAAGTTAAACAAGCTAAAAGAGTAACAAAAGTTAAAATCCAAATACCACTGTTAGCAATGCTTCCCTGGTTAATTCGTTCTGTTAAATAACTTCAGTCTTCCAAAAGTTTATGGTCTCTTTTTTTTATAATGCAAAGCTTAAAATTATATTTAGTATACAGTTATTATAACATTCAGCATTTTCACTTTGGTTTTATTCTCTTTTAACTACAGTGTGTGTGTGTGTGTGTGTGTGTGTGTGTGTGTTTATAGGCCTCTACATGCCATTTGCTCACTCCTTTAGGCATGTGTGCAGCAAGGGATAATATTGAAATATCTTTGTTATTTTCCATCTTATATACTCATAAAGAATTTCTTACTGAACCTGGAGCACATCAGTTTTTGTTTGTTTGTTTGTTTGTTTGTTTCGTTTTGGTCTTTATTGGTCTGTTTTGGTCTTTTTTGGGACAGGGACTCCCTGTAGTCCCAGCTGTCCTGGAACTCACTATGTAGACCAGGCTGTCCTTGAACTCACAGAGATCTGCCTACCTCTGCCTCCTAAGTGCTGGGATTAAAGGTGTGTACCACTATGCCCAGCACACATCAAATTCTTAAACTGGTCAAATTTAATCAGGTCCTACTAGGACCCTCTTTTTCCATCCATTATTGCAAGTATTAGAAGTGACCTCCACCATGCCATGGATTATAAATAGGTGCAAAGGATGCAAACACAGGGTTTCAGTTATTGAGAGCAATCATTTCATCCACTGTGTGATCTCCCCAGTGCCTGGTTTTAGTGTTTAATTGGCCGATTCACTTAATTTTGGGCAAGAATTCCCCAAGATATAGCCAGGCGTAATGGCACATGCTTTTAATCCCAGCATTCAGGAGGCAGAGGCAGGTGGATCTCTAAGTGAGTTCAAGGCCAGCCTGGTCTACAGAGCGAGCTCTAGGCCAGCTGGGACTTAAAGAGAGACCCTGTCTCAAAAATACCAAAAATAAAGTAAAAAAATTCCCCAAGATATAAAGTCCATATTTTTGGAGATCCTTAAATATAAATTTGTTTCCAAATGAGGAACCCAAATGTTTTGAGTATCGTATTTGTTACATTTCCTATAGCTGTGATAAATGTGAGCAATTTGGTGCTTATTCTAATTGATGGTATGCGGGGCTTACAGTCCACCATAGGGTGCTATACATGGAAACATGAAAGAGCAACCAGCTGCTCACATCACCCCACAGTCAGGAATTAATGAGAAAACAGGAAATTAGCAAGGCCCATAATATTTCTGTGGCCTTGAACGCTGTTCCTTCCATTCCAGGAAGTCTGCACCTATAAATCTTTCTGGAACTGGGCAAAACTACACCACCAATGGTGGCTCAATTTTTCAAAAATATGACTCAGTGGGGACATTTAATCCAGATTTTTTTTTTTTACTAAATTAGACACATACACCAAGTTGCCATAATTACTGAACTACTTCCTTTTTCAAAATTTGATGTGAGTCATTTTAATAAATTAGCCCATATGAAAATTTTAATGCATCAGGAAAAGTAGATACAGATTTTCCATTCTCTGAAGTAATCTTTTGTTAAAGACAGATGTCTTTGAAAGAGAATGAAATGAGTATTTATAACTACACTAACTTTTGTCAACCCATGGCACATGGGAGGAGATACAGTCTTCTTTAAGGATGAGACACTTGGTATTTCACCAGAATCCAGTGGATAAAAACACTGAAAGACATTTGGGGACACAACCCAGACTCTATGGACTATATTGAAGATATAATATATATATATATATATATATATTTGATATATATATATATATGTTAATACAGTACATTAAATTGGGTTGGGGCAAAAGGAGATTTGTGGGAAAAGGTCGGGTTATAAATACTATTAAATTATATTATATGAAAATTGCAAAAAAATTTATTTAGAAAGGATATTTATTTACTAAATAACAAACATTACACTTGAAATGTAAAATGAAATTATAAAACTTCAGGTTCTCACAATTTGCAATGTTAGGTGGTAAGAGTAATCAGAAGATTAGTAATCAATGCTTTTCTTATTTTTCTTTTTCTAGGACCAAAACACTTAAAATCAAAGTGCAAATGTAACTCGTGTTGAGTTCTCAGTCCATTTGGGGGGAGATGCTATATTTAAGCACAATAAACATTTTAAATGCTAGAAATCAACTACTGGTGCAGAGATATAGGGAATGGAGGAAAAATAAACATACAGCTTTCTATGACAAGAGCACACTGAGCTAAAGTCCCAGCAATTCCCCCAACCAAACTTTGTTCCTTTAAACTTTCATAACATAATGCAAAGCCATGAAGGGATAATCCTGGCAATGTAAATGTCTCTAGATATGTTCTTACAACAGAACACAGAGTTCTTCTTTAATCCTCACCAAGAGAAAATTATATTTCAAATAATTTGCCAGTCAAGTTGAATCATGCAGTTATCATATTTTCATTTCCCTCTGGATGAAATTTGTTTTTGTAAGAATTTCTCTGATTGTTTCCATTATTGTACACATTGTATTTTCCAAGGAAATATTCATTTTATGACACCCTGCTTTATGTTCCATACTCCATTAACATTCTGTCTTGTATTTTATTTCAATGATGGTAGACAAGGCGAGACAGAGATAGAATTGTGCTTCATGGGCTGGTGTGATGCTCAGTGGTTAAGAACACTGGCTGCTCTTGCAGAAGACTCGGCTTCAATTCAGGACACCCAAATGGTGGCTAGAAACCATCCATAAATCCAGTTCCTGGGGAATACATAGGCATTGAACAACAGGTGTGCACTTACATACATGTGGGCAATATATTAAAAAAAATAAAATTATAAATTAAAAATAAAAAAGATTTTTGCTACTGGTATGAATTATGACATGTCAGACACCCTGTCAATACTGATTTAAACTTTGATCAAGGTGACTAATGCTGTTAATTCCAGGCATTATATATTAAGTTGGAGACTTTGGAAATATACAAAATACTGGACATGATCAAATTTTGGAGATCAAAAATTTGTGTTGGTCATTGATGTCCACTATTTCTGTGAGGTTCAACTCTACCAAACCAAATGTTTCTTCAAACATGACCACAGGTTTATCACGGTGGCCAGACAATTGGGACTCACTCTCCAAATGCACTTCCTTCTTCCATTATATGCATAATATATATCCATTATATGCATAATATAATACATTCCCTGGTCTTCATAAGTATTTCTGAAAAGAGAATATTCTGAATATTTTCATTGAAAAATATCCACTGCAGGTGAGAATATACTAAAGCAAGTGAAACAAATGTCACTACCCAACAGCCAATGTTTATCACTGTCATTTAAAATTCAGAAGCCAGGTTTCCCCCAATAAGGATATAGTTTAACAAAAGTTACTGTAATTTTGTTGTTATTTTTATGAAGTTACTTAGAAATCTGCATGGCAAACAAGAGTGGTTATGTAAATATAATCATGAATACATTTAGACAGGAATACCACTAATGTAGAATACACATACATACACACACACACAAACAGAGAGAGAGAGAGAAATGATATACATACTCATGTAACATGTGACAATGACAAAGAAGAAATTAAGAATTGGACTTTGAGAGAGTTTTTAAAGGACTGTGAGGGGTGCAAGTAACACAAATTCAATTTCTTTTTCTCTACTAAGTGATTGAAGTTTCAATGTTAAAATAATACAATACAATTCACACTCAAATACTGTACATATCATGTTATGCTAAACAAGAATCACCTTAAATACATCTTGATTTCAGACTCCTGTAACAATTTAGCTGCTGTGAGTTTGTCAGAAGTAAGAGGACAGGATGAAAATTGTTCTGCTGGCTGCCATAACTGGTTTGGTTTATGCTGACCCCAAACCTTTAGAGATACCATGTGTAGGCTGACTGGGTGAGTTGGTCATTTTCATAGGAGTGGTCTTGATGCTATCGGTCTTTGTGCTGTCAAAGAATGTGATTCGCTGAGCTTTATTGGTTACATTAATCATTTTTCTTATTAATCTAAATTATATTTTCCTCAGGGAAATTGTGATAATATAGGATTTGTTTTACATACTTAACATTTCTCTTTGCATGACTTTTTAATTTTTGTATTGTAATGACAGTACTGGTGGTGGAAAATATTTCATAATCCCAGAAAATGACAAATAAAAATTATAATAAGCAAACCAGTAAAAGCATATATCAAATTTTCTAGTTTAATACTCACAATGTAACTTTAGAACTTATAAAATATATTTTACATAGCAGTTTGAGTAATTCATAGTGAAGGAAATATTTGAATACCTATGTACATATTATTTTTTTATTATTTTTATATCATGAAAAAAAATGAGAAATACTTAACCTAATGTTATTCAATGGGGGTCTCATGAAGACACAATTCATTTTATGTGTCTGTGTATTGGAGTAACAGATTTTGTGCTTCAAAGGAACACTCATGTGCCACATAGTCCAGGGGTTAGTCAGGGGAAAAAAATTTGCACAATTTGTCACAATACTTGAGTAAGGATTCCATCTCAGTGTGTAGACCAGGACAGCAGGGAGAAGATAATCTAATGATTTTCTTCTTTTGAACACCTGTATACCACAAGAACTCTGGGGTTAGATGCAAGCACTAATTTTTATTTTATTCATGGCATCTATGATGAGAATGCAGATTGTCTGGTTTGCATTACAACTCTTTGACCACTTATATCTGGAATCTGACACTTGGATTTTAGACTCATGCTTCATCCACTACTTTTGGGGAATTATCAGAATGAAACTTGTTAGGAAAGTCGGTCATGATTTCTTGAATAACACTGATCTGGCATGAAAATGCAAATTCTTCCGTGATTCCACTTATTTTTACTGAGATTGATTTGCTTTATTGAGTGTGTTTCTAGTATGCTCTCTTCCCAATGATGCTATTTTCACATTAGCTTAAATTTCTGTTTTACACATGACATAAAAAAGGAAGTTTTTAACCTGAATTTATACCTATTATATCAGAAACCAGCAGTTAAGATTAAAACCAAAAATAAATATTATTTCCTACTCTTCTTATAGTTAAAAATGGAGATAACTTCATTTAAATATCTGACAATTCATTGAAAGCTCCTGACCAGATGTGCACTTATAAGGCTGAAATCTACATGAAGTGCATGGCTTAAATAATCTGATTATTTTATTTCCAGTAATGAATACAGGATGCACTCATTATACTAGATATCAGAGAAGCAAGGAAAATGTGTGGGAGACTTTTCGTACAGGACATTTATTTCTAGTTTTCGGGAAATTTTAACATGATTTACTTAGCAGCTAAGGACAGAAAAGAATTTGCAGAAAATGGGCAACCAAGGATTTTCATGCATCTAGTTAAATTTTCTGAGAATTATCAGACAGTGACTATGACATTTTACACCAGGTAAGCATAGTTTAACATCCTAAAATAAGCTTAGTGTAAATTTTGACCTATAGAACACAGCCAAATTCTCAGGTTTTTAATTTTTCAGGTTTCTTGGGGGGGTATATTTGAGACAGGATCCCCCTTTAGTCCCTGCTGTCCTGGTGCTCACTCTGTAAACCAGGCTGGCCTTGAACTCAGAGATCCACCTGCCTCTGCCTCCCAACTGCTAGGATTAAATATGTGCACCACCATGCCCAGTCAATTGTTCAGTTTTAAAAGCACAATGTCAAGTAATGAATATGTTTAAAATTCTTATATACTCTGAACATCTCCTACATATTTCTCCAAAATATTATTAGACTAGCCATAACACAAATTCTATCCCTAACCACAACCACAACCCTAATCCATAACCCCAACCCTAACCCAAACCTAACACTAACCCTAACCCTAACACAACCCTAACCTTAACTCTAACATCTAACGCTAACCCTAATACACCCTAATCCTAAACTTTACGCTCACCATAACCCATAAACCTAACCATGACCCATAACCCTAACTTGTAACCCTAAACCTAAAACCCTAACCCTAAAACTGTAACCTTAATCCTATCCCTAACCCAAACCTCTAACCCCTCACCCTAACCCTAACGTCTAAACCTTAACCCCTAACCCCAAACCCTGATCCAGACCCCTGACCCTAACTCTAAACCCTAACCCTTAAACCCTAAACCTAAACCCCAAATCCTAAACCCGAACCCTAATCCTAACTCCTGAACTTCAAAAGAATTTTTGGGATATCAAGAGAGGTCAGAGGACAAAACATCCTACCACAAAAAGGATTAGAGGACAAAAAACCCTGCCATCAAAGACCAATAAAATGAATTTGAGCACAAGGACCTATATGGTAGGAGAGAACCAACTCCACCATTTTAACTTCTGTTCTGCAAACTCAAAACACAAACATGAAATAAAACAAATTGCATTTTTTTAAATTTTTATTGATGCTTTGTGTATTTCATACATCATTTTCCAATTCAGTTCAGGCATATATCCCCTTCCCTTCCCTCCACGTGCCTACCCATCCCAGATCATGCATTTTGCCGTAACTTTTCTGCATCTTTCTGTTTTTTTGTTTTGTTTTTTCTTTTTTTTTTTAAAACAATAAGTGATAATTTGTGAGTACAAGCATCCTTCATGTAAAACCAATTTGCGAGCAGTTGTGCCCAAACCCACACAGCTCATGGGTCCCACCATCCAGCAGAGGGGGCTTATATGTTCAATCAAGTTGATCAAATGAGTGTCCAGTCTATATTGTTGTAGTTTCACCATTCAAGACAACAACTCCAGAGAAAGTAGACTGTTTTGCTTCTCATCCACCTGTGCCCCTTTTCTAAGCCTAGGTAACAATCTGCGGAAGAGGGGGCGCGGTAGAATGTAAGGGCTGCGATTGGGGTGAATGGTAAAACTACAACAAATTGCAATTTTAAAGAGTTTTGGAAAAAAACACACACACAAGGCATGGCACATGGGGAACAGATGAGTGCAGGCCACTTGGGATCCAGCCACCAAGCAGTGTGGGCAGAATTAACCAGCCAGCCAGCAGGAAAGGTCATGTCACACTGGCCAAGGGAGTAGTCCCCCAGTTCCCTGCCAGCTTAAGCTGTGGTGAAGGCATCCCAGGGAGAGCAGTAGTAGTGATTACGGGGCACAAGGTGGTAGAACCTGCCACAACTCCATTCCCTGGCAACTAGACTTCACAGACAACCTAGAGGAACTGGCTGTTGGGAAGCAACTGGAGTGAGTGAGCAAGTGAGCTGACTAACCTGCTTGTTACCTATTCAGATTTCTGGAGAACCTCCAGACAAAATAGACTTCAAAGTAAAACTAATCAGAAGAGACAACAAGGGCCATTACATACTTATCAAAGGATCAATTAACCATGAAGATTTCACAGACATGAATGTATTGGGACCAAACTCTGGTGCACCAAACTTTATAAGCATAATTCTGCAGGACCTCAAGGCACAGATTAATCCTAGGACATTAATAGTAGGGAACCTCAATACACCACTGAGCCCTTTGGACAGGACAAAGAATAAATGGAGAGACATCTGAACTGAACAATGCAATACACCAAATGGACCTCTCAGACATCTACCGAATATTCCACCCAAACACCAGAGAATATACTTTCTATTCAGCACTCCATGGAACATTGTCCAAAATCAACCACATACTGGGACACAGAAACAAAACAAAACAAAACAAAAAACCCTCAACAAATACAAAAGTATCAAAATAATCCCATGCATTCTATCAGATGACTGTGTAACAAAACTCAATATCAGGGGCTGGAGAGATGGCTCAGTGGTTAAGAGCGCCAACTGCTCTTGCAGAGGAGCTGGGTTCGATTCCCAACACCCATATGGTGGCTAAGAACCATCTTTAACTCCAGTTCCAGGGGAATTCGATGCCCTCTTCTGACCTCTGCAGCACTGCACAACACGGGTGCACCAACCTACAAGCAGACAGTACACTCATACACATAAAAATAATAAATAAATAAACCTCAACATCAATACCAGAATAAGCTCTACTATCTACAAGAAGACACGGAGACTAAACAACACCCTCCTGAATAATGAATGGGTCAAGGAAGAAATAAAGAAAAAAAAGTTTTCCTGGAACTAAATGAAAAAGACAGTACAACACAACAAAACCTATGGGATACCTTAAAAGCAGTCCTAAGAGGGAAATTTATAGCCCTGAGTGCCTACATAAAAAAATAAATAAATAAAAAACCAGAAAGACCACAAATAAATGAGCTAACACTGAAGCTAAAAACACTTCAGAAACAACAAATCAATCCTAAACCAAAACCCCAAGGACGAAATGATAAAAATTAGAGCAGAGATCAATGAAATAGAAACAAAACAATACGAAGAATCAATGAATCAAAGTTGGTTCCTTGAAAGGATAAACAAGACAGATAGACTTCTAGCCCAGTTAACCAAAAGAAAGAGCAACTCCCAATCAATAGAATTTAAAATGAAAAGGGAAACATCATGACAGACAACAAAAAGTTTCAGATATCATATGAGAATATTTTTAAAAACCTATACTCTACTAAATTTGAAAACTTAAGAGAAATGGATTAATATCTGAAATCCTGGAATTCACCAAAGCTTAAGAAGAGATTGACAGCTTAAATAGACTCATAACATATGAGGAAATTGAAATAGTAATTCAAAACCTCCCAACTATAAAAGCTCAGGCCCAGATGGTTTTACAGCAGAGTTCTATAACACATTTAAAGAGGACATACTATGACTATTACTCAAATATCTGTTCAAAAGGATAGAAACAGGGAAATCTCCTAAATGCATTCTACAAAGCCAGCATCACTCTAATAACAAAACCAGGCAAAAGGGGGCTGGAGAGATGGCCTAGTGGTTAAGAGTGCCGACCGCTCTTGCAGAGGACCCGGGTTTGATCCCCAGCACCCACATGGCGGCTGAGAACCGTCTGAAACTCCAATTCCAGGAGAACTCCAGCTCCAGGGGAATCCGACACCCACTTCTGACCTCCGCGGCATTGCACGACACGGGTGCACAGACTTGCATGCAGACAGTACATTCATACACATACAGAAATAAATAAAAATTAATAAAAAAAAAGAAAGTCTTTAAAAAAAAAACAGGCAAAGATACAACCAAATAAATAAATAAATAAATAAAATTATAGGCTCATTTCATTAATGAGCATAAATGCAAAAATTTTCAACAAAATACTCACACATACAGGTACACATCAAAAAGATCACACACCATGACCAAGTCAGATTTATACCAGAGATACAGAGATGGTTCAACATACAAAAATCAATAAATGTCATAAAGCCCATAAAAAGGCTGAAAGACAAAAACCACACGGTCTCATCTCAATTGATGAAGAAAAAGCCTTCAACAAAATCCAGCATGCCTTCATGTTTAAAGTCCTAGAGGGAATTGGACTGGAGGGAACATTCAACATAATCAAAGCCATATACAACAAACCCACAGCCAACATCATCCTAAATAGGGAAAAATTAGAAGCATTCCCCTTAAAATCAGAAAGGCTGCCCCTTATCTCCTGTTCAATACAGTGTTTGAAACACTTGCTACAGCAATAAGACAAGAAGAGGAAATTAAAAGAGTGCTAATTGGAAAAGAGGAAGACAAACTATCCATTTTTGCACATGATATGCTAGTTTATATAAGGGTTGCAAAAAACTCCACTTGGAAACTCCCAGGAACAATCAAGAGTTTCAGTAAAGTGGTGGGATACAAAAATTAACCTAGAAAAATCAGTAGCTTTTCTTTACACCAACAATAAAAAAATGGAGAAGGAATACAAGGAGACTCTCCAATTCACAACAGCCTCAAAAAAGTAAAATAAAATTAAAATAAAATAAAATAAAATAAAATACCTTGGAACAAACCTAACCAAAGACACCAAGGGTCTATACAATGGAAATTTTAAAACCCTGGAGATTGAACATAAGAGAAGATAAAAAGACCTCCCATGCTCATGGATTGGAAAAATTAATATAATAAAAATGTCCATTCTACCCAAGCTAATATACAGATTCAATGCAATCGCAATCAAAATCCCCAAGAGGTTTTTCTCAGACTTAGAAAAAAAAAAATCCTTAAATTCATATGGAAAAACAAAAGACCCCAATATCCAAAGCAAACCCAAGCAAAAAGAGAAACATGAGGGGATAACCATACCAGACTTCAAACTATAGTAATAAAAATATAGGGCTATATATAGTAATAAAAATATAGGGCTATATAATATTATAGGGCTATAGTAATAAAAACAGCTTGGTGCTGGCACAAAAACAGACCCATAGATCAATGGAACAAAATTAAAGATCCAAACTTGAGTACATACAATCAAAGCTACCTCATATTTGACAAAAGGACAAAGAAGACTCAATGGAGAAAAGACATCATCTTTAACAAATGGTGCAGCCCAAACTGGATCACCAATTGTAGAAGGATGAAGCTGAACCGCTATCCTTCACCATGTACAAAAATCAACTCCAAATGGATCGAAGATCCCAATGTGAAACCAGAAACTCTAAAGTGAGAGAAGAACACGTCAGCAGTTACCTACAAAATAAGGCATAGGAAAAGACTTTCTAAATTAAACAGCAGGTGCATTGGAAACAATAGACAATTGGGACCTCATTTAACTCAAAAGCTTCTATAAAGCAAAAGTAACAATCAAAGAAGTGAAGAGAAAACCCAGAGTGGGAGGAAACCTTCACCAGTGATATATCTGATGGAGGCTTAACATCAAAGGAGCAAGAAAAAAATCACTCAATCAAAAGATGGAGTAAAGAGCTGAACAGAGACTTCACAAATGAAGAAGATAGCTAAGAAACATCTTGTCTTAGAAAGTGTTCAACATTGCTAATAATTAAGGCGATGCACAATAAAACAAGCTTCAGATTTCATCTTACCCTGGTAAGACTGATTAAGATTAGGAAAACAAATGACACCAAATGCTGGAGAAGTTGTGGGGAAAAGGGAACACTCATTCACTGCTGGTAGGAATGCAAACTCATGCAACCCTTATGGAAAGCAGTATGGAGAATACTTAAAAGACTCAAATTAAACATATCACCTGACACAGTCATACCACATATGTGTATATACCCATAAGACTCAACCTGTCCCAGAAAAACATGCAAAACCATGTTTATTGCAGCTTTCTTCATAACAGCAAAGATATGGAAGTGACCCAAGTGTCCCTCAACTGATGAGTGGCTAAAGAAAACATGGTACACAATGGAATTCTAGGCAGCAGTAAAGAAAGATGACATCATGATCTTTGCAGGTAAATGGATAAAACTACGAGCCATTATGCTAAGTGTAGTAATGAAGTCCCGAAAAACAAATGATGAATGTTATCCCTCATTTGTGGATGCTAGCACTAAATCCCTAGTTGTAAGGCAAACCAAGCAATGTTAATGTTATATTACTTTTTATCTGAAATCAACTGTACTGTTAAAATATGAATCCCTTAAAGGGCTCTAGAATTAACCTACCACTTATTTTCAGACTTTGTAATTTTGGTATATGGATAGAGGGTATATATGCATATATTAGAGTACTATAAAATTAAAGGGAAAAATGTGAATTAAAAAATGAACTCAGAACATTAAGACAAAAACAAAATGAATATATATGAAAATCACTAAACATGAAAAGTTTCATAGAAACATCCTTGTCTAATGCATTTTTTTTTTTTTTTTTTTTTTTTTTTTTTTTTT
>VZQC01002991.1:86069-96772 GCA_009823505.1 Rhizomys pruinosus | reverse complement strand
TCATGGAGGAATACAAACACCAAGAAGAGTTTCCTATATTTAACAACCAGCATTTTCTCTTCATATAGGAAAATCTAAATGTGAAACCACATGTGACCCCCAAAGTATTTAATTATCAGAGTCAGAAGAGCCATTAGTTAGATGGTCTTACTGGCTGGTGCCCAACAGCAAATGCATGCTCTCTAGAGACAATTCAATTCTTTCCCTTTGGATCTGTCCCTTGTATAGGTTTAACATCACCCATCTCCTTTCTTGAAATATAGAATATTACCTTTGCTTAAGTATCAAATCACTTGGTAATCATCACTATTTGTTAATCACTCCAAAAATTTGTGCATGAATGATGCAAGTTGGATTTGGAGCATTCAGATACTACTGTCTCCTTTTTAGAGTTCTTCCTTCAATTTCTGCTCTTGCTGAGTTCATTCCAGGAGCAAGCTTTTGGTCTTCATGGTACCAAGTACCATGATTGATGGTTCTAGGGAATTAGAATCCATTGTGGCGAGGAGGCAGGAGGCATGGTGGCAGGAGCTGGAGCAGAAAGCTGAGTTTCACATCTTCCTGTGAGCACATGAAGCAGAGTTTATATGACATTTTGATGTGTTGCTCATGCCATCCCCCAAACTCCAAGCCAAGCTAACCTGTAGCATAAAGACCCCATTGTTCAGGGATTGAAAGCACTAAATGATTTATTGTCACAGTGTGGCACTCTATGAGGTTTGCAATGTAAAGGCCAATGCTTCTGAATCTATAATAAGCCAACATCACCTGCGAAGGAAAAACCTGAGAATTGAGGAATTTCCTATAAAGGACCGGCCTGTTGCTTGGTCTTTGAGGCATTTTTCTTCATTGGAAATTAATACTGGAGGGCCCAGACCACTGTGGATGTTAGTATCTCTCACACATGTGCCTAGGCAGAAAAAGGTGCCTGAAGGAGTCATAAAAATCAAGCCACTCAACAGCCATTCCTCACAACTGACCATGAAGATTTCACAATCATGATTTATTTTTTAATTTTTTGCTTGAATTCCTGCTATATCTGCCATCAAGGACTACTATAATATGTAAAGCTTTTCTTCCCCATGTTGATTTAATCAATGTTTTATTACAGCAACAGAAATCAACCTAGGATAAGGGCTGAGGCCTGTTTTTCAAATGGCCAATTAAAATTTTTTTCAAAGCTTCTTTTATTTGTACTACTTTTCAAAAGTGCAGTGATGATAGTGTTAGAAAATTTCCATATTCTTTACATTTACAGAGCTATTACCTACATTCATGCTTCATACAATGCTTTCTTACATTTCTTAATTCCAGACTTTTTTATATGGATGTATTCTCTATGTACAGAAAGTATTTTGTCACAATGATGTCCAGCAATCTTGAATCTTGGTAGTCCATACCACTATATTTTAACTGCTGTTGAGTCAGGTCAGGTTTATGGGACAAAGTTCTCTCATATACTTTACATTTCTGAGTCTCCTCATCTGCAAACAATATTTGCTGAAAACCTAGGAATGAACAGCTATAAGAAATTTTCATGAATTCTTACATGATTCTTCCACAAGAACTATGATGTTCAGAGGCATTTCTTTCAGCATTAAAGATTTCCTCTAACATGGGCTGGAGAGATGGCCTAGCAGTTAAGAGCACTGACTGCTCTTGCAGAGGACCCGGGTTTGATCCCCAGCACCCACATGGTAGCTGAGAACCATCTTTAACTCCAGCTCCAGGGGAATCTGACATCCTCTTTTGACCTCCGCAGCATTGCACAACACGGGTGCACAGACCTGCATTCAGACAGTACATTCATACACATGAAAAATAATAATAATAAAAAAAGGATTTCCTGTAACAGATAAATTCATAGGGAATCTACCAGTTTTTAGCTATGTCCAGTGGGGTGTGATCTGCAGAAGATAGCTTTCTTTAATTTGGTAGAATGAGAGTACTTCTCATTTGTATGCGTTTTCTATGTTCAACAAGATGTGACTTGAGGGGAAAACTACTTAGAATTTTTCCACTTAGTTTATATTCATAGGGCTCCTGCCTATATAAATTCTTTGATTCACCTTGACATTGGACAATATGGAGAAGGCTTTTCCACACTGTTTACATTCATAGGGCTTCTCTCCTGTATATGTTCTTTGATGAAAGTGAGATAATACTTGGTAGAGGATGCTGTTCCACATGGTTTACATTCACAGGGCTTCTCTCCTGTATGAGTTCTTTGATTCTCAGTGAGGTCATTCATAGGGCTTCTCTCCTGTCTGAGTTCTTAGATGGACAATGAGCTCATCCTTGTGGGTGAAGGCTTTTCCATACTGTTTACATTCTTAGGGCTTCTCTCCTGTATGTGTTCTTTGATGAACAGTGAGCTTACCTTTGATGGAGAAGGCTTTTCCACACTGTTTACATTCATAGGGTTTCTCTCCTGTATGAATTCTTTCATGGACAATGAGCTCATCCTTACGGGTGAAGGCCTTTCCACACTGTTTACATTCATAGGGCTTCTCTCCTGTATGTGTTCTTTTATGGACAGTGAGATATGACTTGGTGGAGAATGCTTTTCCGCACTGTTTACATTCATAGGGCTTCTCTCCTGTATGAGTTCTTTCATGGACAGTGAGCAGAGCCTTCAGAGAGAAGTTTTTTCCACACTGTTTACATTCATAGGGCTTCTCTCCGGTATGAGTTCTTTGATGGACAGTAAGATTAGGCTTGTTGGAGAAGGCTTTTCCACATTGTTTACATTCACAGAGCTTCTCTCCTGTATGAATTCTTTCATGGACAGTGAGATAATACTTGATGGAGAATGCTTTTCCACATTCTTTACATTCATATGGCTTTTCTCCTGTATGAATTCTTTCATGGACAGTGAGGTCATGCTTGCTGGCAAAGGCTTTTCCACAATGTTTACATTCATAGGGCTTCTCTCCTGTATGAATTTTTTCATGAACAGTGAGATACGACTTGGTAGAGAATGCTTTTCCACACTGCTTACATTCATAGGGCTTCCCTCCTGTATGAGTTCTTTCATGGACAGTGAGCAGAGCCTTCAGAGAGAAGGCTTTTCCACACTGTTTACATTCATAGGGTTTCTCTCCTGTATGAGTTCTTTGATGGACAGTGAAATTAGGCTTGTTGGAGAAGGCTTTTCCACACTGTTTACATTCATAGGGCTTCTCTCCTGTATGAATTCTTTCATGGACAGTGAGATATGACTTGATGGAGAATGCTTTTCCACACTGTTTACATTCATAGGGTTTCTCTCCTGTATGTGTTCTTTGATGGCCAGTAAGGTCATGCTTGCTGGAGAAGGCTTTTCCACACTGTATACATTCATAGGGCTTCTCTCCTGTATGAGTTCTTTGATGGACAGTAAGCTGACACTTCTGGGAGAAGGCTTTTCCACACTGTTTACATTCATAGGGCTTCTCTCCTGTATGAGTTCTTTGATGGACAGTGAGGTGAAACTTCCTGGAGAAGGCTTTTCCACACTCTTTACATTCATAGGGCTTCTCTCTTCTATGAGTACTTTGATGGACAATGAGCTCATCCTTGGAGGTGAAGACGTTTCCACATTGTTTACATTCATAGGGCTTCTTTCCTGTATGAGTTCTTTGATGGACAGTGAGATTAGGCTTGGTGGAGAATGCTCTTCCACACTGTTTACTTTCATAGGGCTTCTCTCCTGTATGAGTTCTTTGATGGACAGTGAGCTGAGAGGTCCTGGAAAAGTCTCTTCTGCACTGGGTACATTCACAGAGCTGCTCCCCATTTTGAGTTTTTTCATGCACACTGAGAACAGACATGTGGCCAAATAATCTTCCATGATGCTTACAATCATAGGGATTCTCATCTTTAGGAATGAACTGATGTTGCATGAATTCTGAGTTGAAGAAGAAAATGTTTCCACAATCTGTACATTTAGAGGACTTCCCACCTGTATGACAGAAACTTAGTTGTAACTTGAAGAAATTATTCTTGCATTCTTTGTGCATCAATGGGCATCTCCGTTCAAGGACACCTTTGACTCTAACTGAAATGTGATTTATAGGGGCTGGAGAGATGGCCTAGCGGTTAAGAGCACCGACCGCTCTTACAGAGGACCCGGGTTCGATCCCCAGCACCCACATGGCGGCCGAAAACCGTCTGAAACTCCAATTCCAGGAGAACTCCAGTTCCACGGGAATCCGAGACCCTCTTCTGACCTCCGCGGCGTTGCACGACACGGGTGCACAAACCTGCATGCAGACAGTACATTCATACACATACAGAAATAAATAAAATAAAATTAAAAAAAAAAAAAAAGAAATGTGATTTATAATTGACACATTTCTTACCTGAGTGAGACATCTGATTCCTGCTTTGGTATGACTTCTGGTATGATATCTTCACACATCCTTTCTCTTCATAGAAGATTCTCTGTTGAACTTTTAGCTCTTCCTAGAGATAGAAGTGGCTATATTTAGACAGTTATGCAACTTCTCCTGATGTTTGCTCTCTACTATTGCATATAGGTGATATCCTGAATCAGGTTCTAAATCTCGGTGAACTCAAAGCAAAATTTGGATATACTGTCTCATCAGGGTTCCTGTCTCTCCATTTTCCATAATTTGAGTCTAGCTGCATGGCAAATTGGTTAGCATTATACAGGTGTGCTGGTTATACAAATTAATGTCACCATGCTGGCATGCAAAGCATTTTCTTGAATAATCTACTTCCCTGGCACATGCTAAACACTAGAGGAAACATTTCAAAGGGTTTCTAATCTGTTTACAGATTTTACACATAAAAAGCCCACAGTATATATTCTACTCACTTTAACAATATCTTCAGTGGATATCTTTCTGTTCATGATTCCGTCTTTCCACAAATGTCTTTTGTCATTTTTATAGATAATCTCCATCATGGCAGTAACTTTATAAAGATCAGAAGTGAAATAAATTTCATTTTCCATCAATCACCCTTATACGTTTTTTACACAAACAAAAGTAAAATGTGTATGCTAATCCTCATGGAAGCTGTAAAATTATGTTGACTTACTCTTCTATTTGTTTCCTACAAGGTCTTAGTATATATCCCTAGCTGGCAGGGATCTTGCTACATAGATCAGGCTAGCCTTGAACTTACAGAACTTTACCTGAATCTGCCTCAAGAATTCTGGGATTAAAGTCATACATGAACACACTCTGCCTATTCTTCAATTATAACAATATACATCATACTTCCTAATGACTAAATATAATAAATTACATCTATATATATTTCAGTGCTATCATTTATTTGTTTTACTCTTATTGAAACATATTGATATAAATGACTGCATTTGTTAGTTTGTACATGGTAATTTTTACCTGGTATTTCTCCCTTTATTATCTATTACAATAACTATAAATAATCACTTTACATGATAACACCATCATGAATGAGATATGAAATTTTCTTCAGTTAGTTATATTTAAGGTGGTGGGATCATTTAACTATTCTGTCTTCTAAAGAGGACAGGGAAAGAATTAGCATAAATATGTGTTGTAGTCTGTGAAGCAGTCTGTGAAATGAAGATAAAACAGAACAGACTCAGTGAGACAGCACAATAAGGAATGTCTCAAACTTGATATCCTTACTATAATCCTGACAACATACCAAAAGTTGGATGAAGAGAACCAAATTCATAAAGTTGTACTATGAATTATACAAATTTGCCATGGCAAGACACCTCCTAATCTCAATCTCTGTCTCTCTGTCTTGCTTTGTCTCTCTCTCCCTACCTCCCTCCTTCTCTGTCACACACACACACAAACACACACACATAAACACACACACAATCACACACACACACACAAAATAAATGAAAAATGGGTCTGGGAGCAAGCAATTAGTTCTCTTAAGTCTCAGTATTAAAGTCCTCTGCATTGATCCAAACTCAATCATACTCATTCCTTGTCACAGAAGATGCAACAATCAATCACTTCATACAATGAGTTCACTGCCTCTTAATTTTCTAAGGGAATCCAAACTTGACCGTGATAGTTTTCATGACTCCTTTGTGAATATCTCCGGCAGAGAAACCTTGTCTGTGTCCCCAGACCTGAATAGTTACTATTCCCTATTTTCTACAGAGGGTGTGGATATGACATTGCATGATATGTGGATAAAATTAATCAACTTGTTCTTCAAGGTAAGAGTAGCAGGAAAAAAAAACTCTTTACACAATCGAAGAGTATAAAGATCCAGAGGTTAGGCTTAGGATGTAACGTTACTGAAAGAGGGACTGCTGAGCATGGCCAAAGCTCTTGGTTTGGTCCTCATCATCACAAACAAAACAAAACAAAACAAAACAAAAACATAGGATTTTTGAGTAGTCCTGAATGTCAGTTCATTGGCATCTGTGCATTTTGGATTCTAGATGTTCAGAGAAGCATGTTGGCTTTGCTTTTCCATGTACCTTGGTCATGAGGATTGCAGTGTGGAATGTTCCCTACATTTCTCTCCATTATCTGTTGAATTTTCTCTTTTTCTTTTTTCTTTTGGTCTTTCTAAGACAGTGTCTCCCTTTAGTCTCAGCTGGCCTTGAACTCACAGAGATCTGCCTGCCTCTGCTTCCCAGTGCTGGGATTAAAGGCATGCACCACCACACTCGGCAAATTTTCTCTTCTTAAGCTGTCTTGATTATCTCTTTCTTAATCTCCAGCAATCTTTCCCATCTGTATGAGTCACTTTTCTATTGCTGTGATAAACCACCAAGACCAAGGGAACTTATAAAAGGAAGAGTTTATTTGAGCTTAAAATTGACGGTTCCACGGAATTAGAGTCCATTGTGGTGGGAGGCATGGTGGCTGGGGCTGGAGCAGCAAGCCGATCTCACAATGAGCACAGTAAGCAGAGAGAGAGTGGAGACCACAAGGCTTGTTAAGCTCACCAAGCCTGCCCCCAATGACATATCAAAATTCACTTATATCCACCCACATATTATACACCAGATTTGTAAAAATCATCCCAAGTCAAAGTAAATGAATACTTCCTTTGTAATGAAATAACTTAAACTCTTTCCTAAAATACAACTACATATATTTTCTTCATATCCTCCTTGCAAACATTCTCTTGGCCTCTACCAATTAATACATGACATGTTTTTTTTCTGTTAATGGAATGTAACTATCTTAAGGGAAGATGTACTTTTTTGATTGCTACTAGTTTCATAATTAAAAGACAACTGTTAATAAGATCATCAGGAGTTCAAGGTGGGAAAAATAAGGCTGAGAATGTCTAATAAAATCTCTAGTATATAAAACAAGAGGAGAAAGGAGGACACCTAGAATTTAGGTAAACATTCAAACCAATGAATTGCCTCACCATCTGGGTGCACGAAAAAATTTCTTTTGCCCAATGAAATGGGATGTGGGGCAGGAGAATGATAACTTCAAGGCCAGCCTCAGCTGTTTGGCAATTTTGAGACCATTTTCCAATATGCATTCACTCCCAACTTACTTGGAAAAGCTCAAGGGGCCAGCACAAGAAATACAATTAGGTAATTGGCCATAGCATCCACAGATGATGGTATAACATTCATCATTTGTTTTTCTGGACTGTGTTAATTCACTCACCATGCTCTTCTTCTAGCTCCAGCATTTACCTGCAAAGCTATGATGTCATCTCTCTTTACCAATGCATAGAACTACATTGTTGTAGATGTTACCACATTTCTCTGTCTCGTGAGTTTGAGGGGCATTTGGGTTGGTTCTAGCTCCTGGCTATTGTGAAGAAAGCTACAAATAAACATGGATGTGCATGTATCTCTGCGGGGGATGAGTCTTGTGGATACATGACCAGGAGTGGTATGACTGGCGTTCAGGTTGGCAAGTTCATTCCAACCCTTCCAATTGGTTCTCCACACTGCTTTCTCCATAGTGGCTGTAGGAGTTTACTTTCCCACCAGTAGGGGATGATTGTTCCTCTTTCCACAACCTCTCCCGCAATTGGTTATAATTTGTTTTCTTGATCCTAGCCGTCTTATTGGAGTAAGATGATACTCTTAAAGTTGCTTTGATTGCATTTCCTTAAGGATTAGTGATGTTGAAAACTCTTAAGATGTTTCTTCAGCCATCTCTAATTCCTCACTTGTGAAGGTCTTTGTTCAGCTTTTCTCCATCTATTGAGTGGGTTTCATTTGTTTTCTTTCTCTTTGTCTTTGAGTAGTTTATATATTCTGGAAACAATGCTTTGTCAGAGTTTCTTCCGTGAAGGTTTCCTCCACTCTGGTGTTTCCTTTTACTTCCTTGATTGTTCTTTTGATTACAGGACGCTTTTGAGTTAATTGAGGTCCCATTTTGTCAATTGTTGACCTTAATTCTTGTGCAGCTGCGTCTGATTGGAAGACCATTTCCTACGCATGTCTTATAGATGCTGCCAAACTTTTCTTCTATTGCCTTCAGAGTTTGGGGTTTCACGTTGAGGTCTTTAATTCCACTCTGCGCGTTGATCTTTTGTACAGGGCAAGAGGTAGGGGTTTTAATTTTATTCTTCTGCAAATGTTGATCCAGTTTCCACCCACCACTTGCTGAAGTTGCTGTTTTCCCTCCATTGTGTCTTCTTGCCCCCCTTGTCAAATATGAGTTGGCTGAAATTCGTATGTTGCTCAAGTTTGGATCTTCCGTTTTCTTCATGGGTCAACAGGTCTGTTTTTCTGTGCCAGTATAAGCTGTTTTTTTTTTTGACTGTAGCCTGTAGTATAGTTTGAAGTATAGCGATACCCCCCTATATTCTTTTCTTCAATCAGTGTGTTGTTTGGGCTATTTGGGTCTTTTGTTTTTCCAAATGAAAATTAAGGACTTTTTTTCCCAAGACGGTGAAGAACTCTTGGGGATTTTTAATGGGATTGTGTTAAATCTATACAAGAGTTTGGGTAGAATGAGCATTTTTACTATGTTCATTTTCCCCAATCCATGAGCATATCCTTCTCCACTAGGAGGTTTTTCCATTCTTCTGATGTCTTCAACTTCTTTCTTCAAGGATTTAACAAATTTTTGTGGTAGAGATCTTTGGCTGTCTTTGGTTAGGTTGTTCCTAGGTATTTTATTGGTTTTTGAGGCTCTCATTTTGTTGTTTGTTGTTGTTGTTGTATGTGTTGTTTTCCAATATGCATCACTCCCCAACTTACTTGACAAAAGCTCACAGCGGGCCATGCACAAGAATACAATTAGGTAATTGGCATAGCATCACAGAGAGGATACCATTCATCATTGTTTTTCTCGGGACTGTCGTTACTTCACTCACCATGCTCTATCTTCTAGCTCAGCATTTACCTGCAAAGCTATGATGTCATCTTTTTACCAATGCATAGAACTACATGTTGTAGATGTACCACATTTCATCTGTCCTCGGAGTTGAGGGGCATTTGGGTTGGTCTAGCTCCTGTGCTATTGTGAAGAAGCTAGCAATAAACATGGATGTGTTCATGTATCTCTGCGGGGGACTGAGCTGTGGATACATGCCCAGGAGTGGTATGCTGGGTTCAGGTGGCAAAGTTCATTCCAACGTCTTCCAATGGTGTCCTCCACACTACTCTACATAGTGTCTGTAGAGTTTACTATCCAACCAGTATGGCGATGAGTGTTCCTCTTTTCCACAACTCTCCCTGCAATTGGTTCTATTTGTTTTTTGATCCTAGCCGTTCTTATTGGAGTAAGATGATACTCTTAAAGTTGTTTGATTTGAATTTCCCTTAAGCGATTAGTGATGTTGATACTTTTAAGCTGTTCTCAGCCATCTCTAATTCCTCACTGTGAAGGTCTCTGTCTCAGCTTTTGCTCCATCTATTGAGTGGGTGTCATTTGTTTTCTTTCTTCTTTGTCTCTTGAGTAGTTTATATATGTCTGCAAACAATGCTTTGTCAGATTTCTCTCCGTGAAGTTTCCATCCACTACTGGTGTCCTGTTTACTCCTTGATTGTTTTTTGATTACAGAGCTTTGAGTTAATTGAGTCGTCCCATTTGTCAATTGTTGACCTTAATTCTTGTGCAGCTGCTGTCTGATTGGAAGGACATTTCCTACGCCATGTCTTTAGACTGCTGCCAACTTTTTCTTTTATTGCCTTCAAGAGTTTGGGGTTTCACTTTTGAGGTCTTTAATCCACTCTGCGCGTTGATCTTTTGTACAGGGCAAGAGGTAGGGGTTTTAATTTTATTTTTCTGACAAATGTTGATCCAGTTTCCACCCCCACTTGCTCGGGAAGTGATGCTTGTTTTCCCTCCATGTGTCTTCTTGCCCCCCTTGTCAAATATGAAGTGGCTGAAATTCGTATGTGCTCAAGTTTGGATCTTCCGTTTTCTTCATGGTCAACAGGTCTGTTTCTGTGCCAAGTATAAACTGTTTTTTTTTGATGTAGCCTGTAGTTAGTTTGAAGTATAGGATCCCCCCTACTATTCTTTTTTAATCAGTGTGTTTTGGGCTATTTGGGCTTTTTTTTCAAATGAGAAATTAAGGAACTTTTCTTTCCTCAAGACGATGTGAAGAACTCTTGGGGATTTTTAACTTGGGATTGTGTTAAATCTATTACAAGATGTTTGGGTAGAATGAGATTTTTACTATGTTATTTCCCCAATACATGAGCATACTCATAGGGAGGTTTTCCATTTTGATGTCTTCAATTTCTTTCTTTAAGGATTTAAAAATTTTTGTGGTAGAGATTTTAGTTTTGTATT
>VZQC01002991.1:44979-85474 GCA_009823505.1 Rhizomys pruinosus | reverse complement strand
ACAACAACAACAACAACAACAACAACAGAAATGACCGCATCAAAGAACTGCCTGATACAGTGAACTTCTGCTCTAAACAGTCAACTTCCACATGGAGAATTTTGAGAAAGACTGAGAAAGAGATGAAAAGTATGTTTGTCAGAATGCGTGAGCTCTGGTGGGGTGGATGACACGGGTTTAGATTTGATTAATAACATAATCTTGTACAAAACATATATAGATAGATAGACAGATAGATAGATAGATAGATAGATAGATAGATATAGATAGATATGTATAACAAAAAATTTAAAAGAAAAGGTGGTTGGATACAACCACCTTAAAAAAAAAAAGTTGACCTAAGATTATAGAAGAGTGGTGACTCAAGCATGGAAAAGGTATAGGGGAAAAAGCGACAGAAGGAAGATGGGTAGTATTTAGTGGGATGGATATGGAAATGATGAGGAACTTATGATCCAAAGAACAGTAATGAATACAGGTTGACAACAAATAACTAAATATTTCAAAATGACTTTCAGATTGTTTTAAAATGCTTTATTGAGTTCTTGTGCAATTCATATAAGAGTTCATGATCAAATGTAGACCCCTCTTCCCATTCATATTCCCTATAGCCCCTCACCTTCACTGTATTCCATGCATTCTGTCAAATATATCCTGTCTGTTTAAGAATTTATATGCAAATGTCCTTCAGTACAAGTTAATCCACTGGATTCTAGCTAGTCAGCCTATATATAGATCCCAAAGATCTACTCTCCCCACCCTGCAGTAATCAGTTCCTAGGGTAGGGTTGGGGTTAGGGTTAGGGTTAGGACCCATTTCATTTTATGTTGGGTTTCTCTCTGAGGCGGCATGGGTATTAAACATGTTGTTACCCATAAGGCCTTGGCCTATGTGGGGAAGGCATGTACAGCACTCAGAGTTGCTAACATTGTTTCCTTCTTTTCGGCATGAGCTGACTGCTCCAAGCATGGCTCTGCTGAGGCTCAGCATAGGGTTCCTGATACCACAGCACACTTCCTTCCCACATGCTGGGTAAAGATGCCAAAATGACAATCAGGGATTCAAAATGAAATCTTGGTCATTTAAATAAATTTTATATTGATTTTTTTAAATCTTGGAGAAGTATTTGTTTTAAAAACTTTAAAACCATGTACTTCCCTCCATTTGTCTTGCTTTTGGTTTAGTAGTTGGTCATAATTAGCATCAAGCATTTTATTATATAGGTAAATTTGTATTTTTTCCAGGCTGTAAATCTCTAGAATTTTATGAATTTCATAGCTCTTCAGTTATACTTACATGTGTTGTGAATATGTAAATATATTTTTAGTTAAATTTTCCAACATACAAGGACTCCTTATAGAAGCAAATTTGAATTATTGAGAAAATGTTATGTTTGGTTTTATATAATGAGCTTATTAAATATATTTTTGTGGAAAGAAATAAAAAAACAACAAAAAAACCCATGCTGTTACCACTGCTGCACATTCGTGGAAGCAAGTTCCCAGTGGCCTGAAAGTCAAAATAGCTTTCAGATTTTAAATGGTACCAATACAAACAAGCTCAGTGTTTTATGGGGTCATTAAACATAATTGTACTGCAAATCATATTTTTCTCTATAATGTACATTATTATCATGTGTTGATGAAAATGTAAACAATGGATTTAGAAGAAAAAGGTTAGGAACAACTGCCTTGTATGGTGGCTTACAAGAACTCAGGAGGCAGAGGAAACTAGTCTTCTCTGAATTCAAAGCCAGCCTGGTCTATACAGTGAATTCCAAGAAATTCAGCAATATATAGTAAGACAATGTCTCAAAAGGAAACACAAAAATTTAGGAACAAATATATTCATCAGTCAACAAACTTAATTGGAACTGATAATTATAGGAGAGTGAGACTCACCCAAGAACAGGAGGCTGCTATAGTTCTCCAGCATCACATCCCTGTAGAGGGTCTTCTGATCACTGTCTAGAAATTGCCACTCATCCCAGGTGAAGTCCACAGCTATGTCCTCGAATGACACAGAGCCCTATAAGGATACAATTTTCTTCTTCAATACAGATCCTCAACTGTGGGAAAGAAAATGAGAGTGCACTCTGTTCTGTGTAGGAGTCTAACAGAGTGTTTCTTATACAGGTTCCTGCCTGGTTTTCTCCCTGGGAGAAAGAAAAATCAATACAAATTTCTTACCAGTGTTAATGTAGGGATTCAAGAAGATGTCCACTAAAGAGAATTCCAAGGAATTGTAACACAAATACAAACTGTGGTCAAAGCTCAATTCACTGAATCCTCCACATCCACCAAATCTGCTCTTACATTATCTCAGTTTGGACATGGGGGATTTAAGGAAATGTAAGCTAAACCCCAAGTTTGAGGATTAAAGGAATCTGGGATCTCGGGAAAACAAACGGTTTTAAGTGGACATATTCCTGTGGTTCAAAAACCCAGGAGTGATGAATAAAATAGGGGAAAAACACAAAGCTTTGATTATCCAGAAAAGAATGCTTATATTCTCTCTTCCAATTTCTTTTTGGCAGTCTGGGTTATAAGAAATTTGCACCAAAAGTTGAATTAATCAATGAGCAGACTTCCTGGTTACTTCCAAGCACAGCTATGAGAATGGAGAAATTAAAATCAAATGCACGAACAAAGAGAAAACAAGATTATAAGTATTTATTTCAGAGGACAAGGAATGGTCAAAATAGAACTTTGTGGTTAAGAAGTGAGCCTATGTTTATATCCAGAGATCAGCACCATTCTTAGCTTTGATCAGAGAATTTTCTTTTTTTGCAGGATGGGACAGAGTATAAAGACCAGTAAATGTGAACCTTTTGAAAAGAAGGTAGTGTTAAGGGCTACCTCTGAGACTGTATCACCAGCTCAAAGAATCTGAGAACTTCACAGAAAATGGCTGAAAAAATTTTTAGAGTCAAGTGGAGGACTGGTAGCAGAGCTGTGAAATGCTCTGTTTTCTAAATGGCATGGCTGATGTACCAAAGAATTCACAGGACTATATGATGAAAAGCAATGGAAAAGCTCTTTCTTTTGAGCACTGCCACTAAAGTACAGATGATGCAGTGTTTTGCTTTTGGTATCAGGAACTTTATTGTTGCTCTGGAGTGCCTAAGCCAGACAATAAATGCACACTGAATTGAGAAATGATGTCCTATAAAGGACAAAGCATTTCAGCTAGAAAACTTGAGAAAATTTCCCATAAATTTTATGATCAATAAAACTGTATAGTAGCCAGTAACATAAGCATGCAACTTGTCTTCACTTTATGACCTACTCATGCAAAAATGGGTTATCTTAAAAACCACAGACTTACTGTTCTCTCTCTCCCTTCTGTTATAGATCTCTATATCTATTACACTGTGATACAACAAAATACATTACTTCAATTATATTCCTTTTTAAGGCTTGTTCTGTATCCCATCATATAAACTATTATAAAGAAAGTTCTATGAACTGCTGAGAATGAGAACGCTACAGCATTGGGACAGATGTTAGTAGGTACATACAATAGGTTGCATAATTTCAATCAAATGTTTCCTACTTTCTTCAAGATTCCTACTCAGTATTTTTTGCTGCGGGAATGGAGACCATTATACACTGGTTTATATCGAACGGTGTGCACTGAGTCCATGTTTGTATTTTCTAATTCCTCACTTGTTCATAGACTATTCAAGTGCACTTTTTTCTTTCCTGTGTCTTCATGGATATGATCTTATTTCTATTTGGTAAGTAGAAAACTCCACTGTCTTCTGTAATGTTGTGACAGTTTTGGAGAATTTTAGTCTGTGTTTGTCATGGAAAGTTTTTCTCCTGCAATTGTGCCAGATAAATATGCTGTACATAGTAATCTGGGTTGGTGATTTAAGCATGTGGAATCATTTACAGAGATGCAATTTTTTCCAGTTGGGGCCACAGGGTGACACTCTCAAAAAAAAAGGCCAAAAAATAATAGATAGTGAAGGAAAAGGGTTCCAGAAAAGAGTAAAGAAAGGGATGACAGATAAGACCAAGATCTGACCTCAAAAGATAGGACTGTGTTATTTAAGACAGCAAGGGGCAGGAACATTCCTAGAGGAATGGAGGTTGTGGAAGGGAGTACTCAGTTTTATAAGAGCCCTAGAAGGCCACTGCAAGGCCACAGATGACTTTCCTGATATAGAACCAGATGCTCTCAAGGTAGGGTTTGGGGGACTAGATAGTCTGTTGTCAGGGGTTCTCTGTTATGCCAATTTCCTTCAGAGGAAAATTTTAGATGAGTTATATTCTCTCAGTAGCGTGCTTGTAATATGCAATTTGGAATGGGTTGCTGGAGGGTTCAAGTGCTGATCCTCCTCAGTGGACTGTAAGTATAATCCTCAGTCCACATATTCTGTGTAAGTGTCACAATCTCCAACAACAGTCTGAGAAATGATTGTTAACATCTGAAGAAATCACAACTTCCGTACACTGTGAAAACATAATAATCAGTTACAAGTTCATAATAATCTGTTTAACTTCAACAACTCCTATGACGTAAAGCAACAAGGTCAGTAGGGTTGTACTATTTCATTACTATGGTTAGAATGAGGAGGAAAACTGATTAAAAGTATTCAATACACAGAAGATTAATGTAAAATGAGGAATGGGTAGGAAAGAGAAAGAGGAAATGAGCAGGAAACAAAGGTAAAGTACATGTGTTGTGTGCTTGGAAGCATCAAACAAGATATTAACGGAGTATTACACAAAAACAACTTAAGTCAGAAATCCGAACTTTGAAAAATAAATCAAGGGCTGGGCGTGGTGGTGCACACCTTTAATCCCAGCACTTGGGAGCCAGAGGCAGGTGGATGACTGTGAGTTCAAGGCCAGCCTGGTCTACAGAGTGAGCTCCAGGACAGATGGGGCTAAAAGGAGACCCTGTCTCAAAAACACCAAAAAATGAAAGAAAAAAATCAAGAATATTAAGAGCAGCTGTGTAAGCAACAGTACATATTATTTTCTTTCATTTTTATTTTGTTTGTTTGCCTTGTAACCCTGGCTGGCCTGAAACTTACTATGTTAGATAGAACAGGCTGACCTGGATCTCACAGAGACCCACCTGCCTCTGCCTCTTGCCTCCAGAGTGCTGGGATAAAAGGCATGCCCTAAAATGCCTTTTCAAAAAGAAAAAAAAATAAAACTGAAATGAAAGTAACATAAAAAAGTAGAATAACCTGTTATTTTGTTCCTCGTGGTTATGACTTGACTACATCCCCTTATGGGGATGTTTCATGTAGCAAACTATGCTTTGGGCAGAGGTGTGTTTGCAGCCACCGTTCAAACGTAATATAGGATTTGTTGGTAGGAACTGTTCTAGCCTAATTTGAATTAAATTGGTGTTTAGTTTAAGCAGTGACCATCAGGTGGCAGCCCTTTCTTAGGTTTTCTTTCTTTTTCTTTTTTTATTTTAAGGGATTCGCAACATAAGACCACAGTTGTTTTCAGATCACATTGACGTTGCTCAATTTGCCATACAATTAGGTAATTGGTGCTAGCATCCACAGATGTGTGATACTATTCCTCCTGTTTTTTTGGGACTGTGTTACTTCACTCAGCATAACTTCTAGCTCCAGCCATTTACCTGCAAAGCTCATGATGTCATCTTTCTTTTTATTTTTTTCTTCTTTTTTTTAAAGTTGCTAGAACAGAAAATGTCATCTTTCTTTACCACTGCATAGAACTCCATTGTGCAGATGTACCCCATTTTCTCTATCCACTCCTCAGTTGAGGGGCACTTGGGTTGGTTCCAGATCCTTGATATTGTGAAGAGAGCTGCAATAAACATGGCTGTGAATGTATCTCTGCAGTGGGATGAGTCTTGTGGATACATGCCCAGGAGTGGTATGGCTGGGTCAGGTGGCAAGTTCATTCCAAGTCTTCCAAGTGTTCTCCACACTGCTTTCCATAGTGGCTGTAGGAGTTTACATTCCCACCAGCAGGGGATGAGTGTTCTTCTTTCCCCACAACCTTTCCAGCACTTGTTATCATTTGTTTTCTTGATCCTAGCCAGTCTTATTGGAGTAAGATGATATCTTAAAGTTGTTTTGATTTGCATTTCCTTAAGGATTAGTGATGTTGAACACTTCTTAAGATGTTTCTCAGCCATCTCTAGTTCCTCACTTGTGAAGTCTCTGTTCAGCTCTTTGCTCCATCTATTGAGTGGGTCATTTGTTTTCTTTCTTCTTTGTTCTTTGAGTAGTTTATATATTCTGGAAATCAATGCTTTGTCAGATGTTTCTTCGGTGAAGGGTTCCTCCCACTCTGTGGGATTTCTCTGCACTTCCTTGATTGTTTCTTTTCATGTACAGAAGCTTTTGAGTTGAATAAGGTCCCATTTCTCAATTGTTGACTTAAATTCTTGTGCAGCTGATGTTTGATTTAGGAAGACGTTTCCTACACCTATGTCTTGTTTTTTTTTAAAATTTTATTTATTTCTGTATGTGCATGAATGTACTATCTGCATACAAGTCTGTGCACCCGTGTTGTGCAATGCCGCGGAGGTCAGAAGAGGGTTTCGGATTCCCCTGGAACTGGAGTTCTCCTGGGATTGGAGTTTCAGATGGTTCTCAGCCGCCATGTGGGTGCTGGGGATCCGAACCCGGGTCCTCTGCAAGAGCGGTCGGTGCTCTTAACCGCTAGGCCATCTCTACAGCCCCCCTACGCCTATGTCTTGTAAATGACTGCCAACTTTTTCTTCTATTACCTTCAGAGTTCCAGGTTTCACGTTGAGGTCTTTAATTCATCTGCAGTTGACTTTTGTACAGAGTGAGAGGTAAGGGTTTAAGTTCATTCTTCTACAAGTGGTGATCCAGTTTTGCCAACACCACTTGCTGAAGATGCTGTCTTTCCTCCATTGTGTCTTCTTGGCCTCCCTGTCAAATATGAGATGGATGAAACTGTTGGTGCTCAAGTTTGGATTTTCTGTTTTGTTCCATTGGTCAACAGGTCTGTTTTTGTGCCAGTACCAAGCTGCTTTTATGGCTATAGCGCTGTAGTATAGTTTGAAGTCTGGTATAGAGATACCCTCTATATTGCTCTTCACTCAGGGTTGTTTTGGCTATTTGAGGTCTTTTGTTTTTCCAAATGAAATTAAGGACTTTTTTTCCCAAGTCTGTGAAGAAACTCTTTGGTATTTTAATAGGGATTGCATCAAATCTATACAAGTTTGGGTAGAATGAGCATTTTTACTATGTTAATTTCCCCAATCCATGAGCATGGGAGGATTTTCCATTTTCTGATGTCTTCTTCAATTTCTTTCTTCAAGGGTTTAAAATTTTTGTTGTAGAGATCTTTGGTGTCCTTGGTTAGGTTTATTCCTAGGTATTTTATTGTTTTTGAGGCTATTGTGAAAGGGAAGGTATCCTTGAATTCCTTCTTCAGTTGCTTGTTGTTGGTGTAAAGAAAGGGTACTGATTTTTCTAGGTTACTATTGTATCCTGCCACTTTACTGAAGCTCTTAATCATTTCTAGGAGTTTTCTGGTGGAGTTTTTACCATCCGTTAAGTAAACAATCATATCATCAGCAAAAAGGGATAGCTTGACTTACTCTTTTCCAATTAGTACTGCTTTAATTTCCTTTTCTTGCCTTATTGCCCTAGGAAGTGTTTCAAGCACTATATTGAAGAGGAATGGTGACAGGGGTAAGCCTTGCCAGGTTCCTACCTTTAAAGGGAATGTTTCTGTCGTTTCCCCATTTAGGATGATATTGGCTGTGGGTTTCCTGTATATGGCTTTGATTACATTGAGGAATGATCCCTCCAATCCAATTCCCTCTAGACTTTAAGCATGAAGAGATGCTGGATTTTGTCAAAGGCTCCTTCTGTGTCGAGATGATTATGTGGTTTTTGTCTTTCAGTCCATTTATATGTTTTATGATATTTATTGATTGTCATATGTTGAACCATCCCTGCATTTCTGGTATGAATCCAACTTTGTCAAGATGGATAATCTTCTTGATGTTGGTCTGTATGCAATTTGCAAGTATTTTGTTGAGATTTTTTGCATCTGTGTTCATTAATGAGATGGGTCTATAGTTCTCCTTTTTGATTGTATCTTTGCCTGGTTTTGGTATTAGAGTGATGCTAGCTTCACAGAAGGAATTTGGGAGAATTCCCTCTGTTTGTATCCTTCTAAACAAAGAGTAATGATAGTTATGTCTTTTTAAAATGTTTTATAGAATTCTGCCATGAACCCATCTGAGCCTGGGCTTTTTTTACTTGGGAAGTTTCTTATTACATCTTCAATTTCTTCATATATTATGGGTCTGTTTAAGCTGTTGCTCTCTTCTTGGTTGAGCGTTGGTGATTCCCAGGATTTCAGATATTCATCCATTTCTCCTAGGTTTTCAAACTTAGTAGAGTATAGGTTTTTGAAGTATTCCCATATGATTGTCTGGATCTTTTCATTGTCTGTTGTGATATTTCCCCTTTCATCACAGATTCTATTGATTTGGAGTTGTTCCTTCTTTCTTTTGGATAACTGGGCTAGAGGTCTGTCTATCTTGTTTATTCTCTCAAAAGAACCAACTTTTTGATCCATTGATTTTTTGTATTGTTTTCTTTGTTTCTATTTCATTGATTTCTGCTCTGATTTTTGTTATTTCTTCCTGTCTGTTGCGTTTAGGGTTCATTTATCTTCCATATTCTTGAATTTAGCTGATTTTGATTATTCTTTCTGTCTTTTTGCATATTACGGGTCATCTGTTGATGCCTGCCAAAGTCTTTTAGCTGCTGTTAGATCAGTCACGTGTGCTCTTTCTGTTGTTTTTCTAATGTAGGAAACGCAGAGGTTTAAACTTCCCTCTTAGGATTGGTTTTAAGGTATCCCATAGGGTGTGTTGTGTTGTATTGTCACTATCATTTTCAGGATATCATGTATTTGGTCTTTTATCTACTTCCTTGACCGTTCATTATTCCAAGAGTGTGTTGTTAGTTTTCATGTGTTCTTGTAGAGCAAGGGCTTTCCTGGTGTCAATGAACTTATTGCTACTGGTGGGTCTTGATAGAGATGCAATAAGAAATTTATTTCAATCGTTTTTATATTTCGGTGGAGGTTTTCTGTTCCCAGTATGTGATCATTTATGGAGAATGTTCTGGGGTGATTGAGTGGAAATGTATTTTCTGGTATTAAGGGTAATATTTGGGTAGATGTCTGTGAGGTCCAATTGTGATGTATCAATCTTTCAGTTCGATGCCTCTGTTTATTCTTGATCCTGTTGAACCTGTCAACAGTTCAGTGGGGATTGATGTCGTACTATGAGTGTACTTGGTGGTTAATTGTGCCTGTGGTCCTGAAGATTGTCTTTATAGTTTGGTGACAGAGTTTGTGTGCATATATTCATAATTTGTGAAATCTTCTGGCGAATTGTTCCTATTGATAAAATTAGATGGCTTTCTTCTGCCTCTCTGATCTTTTTACTTTAATACTATACTTTCTAATGTAAATATGAAATGTTTTCCTTTTTGGTATCATTTGTTTGGAATAATTTTTCCATCTTTCACTTTAAGGTGGGCCTGTCCTTGAAGATTGTTCTTGTAGACAGCAATTTGATGGAGATAGGTTTGTGTTGCTTCATTTTGCCTTATTATCCATTTGTGGTTTGGGTTTCGGTTTTTGCTTCTTCAGTTATGCTTTTATTGATTTCTCTTTCTAGGTGCCTGGGGATCGTTGCTCCTTTCTTCTGTCCTTTGAATTGCTTCAAGTATTCTCTGAAGGGTTGGTTTTCTGGACACGTATTCTTTAATCTTGTTTATGTCCTGGAAGATTTTTCTCTCTCCTTCAACTATAATCAACATTTTTGCTGGGTATAGTAACCTGGGTTGGCATCTATTGTCCTTTAATACTGGGAATGCTTTGTTCCACGTTCTTCTTGCTTTCATAGTTTGCACTGAGAAGTCAGTTGTGATTCTGATAGGTTTCCCCTGACATGTAACTTGTTTTTCTCTTGTGGCTTTTAGAGTTTTGTCTTTGTTTTGGACATCCAGCATTTTAACTATGATATGGTGTGGAGAGTTTCTTTTCTGATCTTGTCTGTTTGGAGTTCTATGTGCTTCTTGTATTTGTATTGGTTTGTCATTTTTGGGGGGGTTTCATATATTATTCTGTTGAAGATCTGATCAATACCATTCTCTTGGGCTTCTTCTCCTTCCTCTATTCCTATGATTCGGAGGTTTGACCTTCACATAGTGTCCCACAGTTCCTGGTTGTTCCACTTTTGTGTATTTTTAAATTTTTCATAATCTTTACTTGAGGTATTTGGTTGTTCTGTGTTATCTTCCAGGTCTGATATTCTTTGTTCTGCTTCCTCCATTCTGTTTCTGAGGCTTTTTCCATTCCTTTCCTCTTGATTGGATGAGTGTTTGATTTCCTTTTTCATTTCATCTTCTGATTTCTTTAGTATTTCCACTTCCTTTTGGAGCTTCTCCATCTCTTCCTTTACTTTTTGCTTCACTGGTTGGTTTCCTTATCTTTTTCAACATGGGATCTTTTCAGTGTTTCCATATCCTTCCAGCGTTTGTCATTCTTTCTCTCTCTCTAGGTCCTTCTTTAATTTTTCATTCTCTTTTCTTAATTATTTGATTTGCTCTTTATAGTCTTGGACTTCTTTAAGTATGTTCACAATTGTACTTCTAATATCTGTGTCCTGGGCCATCCACAGGGGGATCCCACTGTAGGAATCTTCCACAGGGTTGGTTGAACTTGGTGTGGAATTATCCTTCACTTTTCCCATGTTGTCTCTTCTTCGTGTCCCTGGCATATGGGTTTCTATTTGCCTGTATTCCAATGTGAATCCCAAATTCCTCTTCACTGTGTTGAAGGCTTGCTTTGCTTGCCTCCTTCAGATGCCTTCGTTGTTAATTTGATTGTTTTTTTCTCCTTTTCTTTTTCCTTATGGTTGTTGACTTGTCTAAGCTTTAGGCTTTCTATTGGAAGTCAACTCACTTTTCCCTTTCTGTTCTGAAGTTCTCCAAAGAATCCAGTTGGACAGTCCTTCCACAATCCCAGTTGGCTGCAGTGGGGGGGGGGCATTGCTGTTTAGCCCACACCCTGGTACCTGTGCTTCAGGTGGTCTTGGGAAATCCCCAATCTCAAAACTCACACAAACCCACCTTTTATGCCAGCTGGGAGGACAACTCCACCCCCACAGCCACAAAAGCCAATTGAGCTGAAGACAATTAAATCAAATCAAACAATCCACCTGGCTGAAGCACCCAGCTCCTACCTGTACTTCAGGTGGTCTTGGGAAATCCCTGATCCTCTTAGGTTTTCTCAACACTCTGCATGGCATCTCATTGCTCTTGAGAACTCTTCAGCAATACTGGTTCTTGTGTGCTGGACAGTCACATTTCTTTTTTCTAGTATCTGAATGTAAGGTAGTGATGTGGATTCAACTTGAGCAGCATCCTTCTCACTTTCCACATCTTCTCTACCCCTGGATATGGTGGGATGCTGTGGGAAGATCCAGTTTGAATTCGGGGCTAGTTCTCAGCTAGCACACCTCAGGGCGCCATGTGGGAGTCATGGGATTTCTCTGACCCCTCCCCCAAGGAGCAAGCAAAGTGGCCCAAGTACAGGATGTTAGATGGAACAGCAGTATGCAGTGGCACCTAACTGGGGGGTCTGTGATTGGCTCTGGGAACTGACATAATTTTGCTTGTAAAAGCATGTAGCAGGCAATAAATCGAATTCTCCATTACCATTATTACAGAATTCCCGGCCGTTACTTTTTTGCAGGCATACAGACTGAAGCAGGCCTGAATTTCATTTGTGTGACCAGTGGGTTGGACAGTCCCTGCCTTTTCTCAAGTGCTAATAAAAACCTAGAACAAGAGTAAGTTCGACTGGCAGGGGGCCATTCTTGTGTTGTTAAACAAAGAAACAGCAGTACATATTGCTGAAAGATGGTGGAAACATTACACCCAAATGAAGAAAGCTGGTGAAAGCAAAGTCCAAGAAAAATCCACAATCTTACCACCAGGGAACCCTTTGAAATTAAGATTAAGAAAGGGAGAATCAAGATGCCAGCTCCCAGGGCTGTGGATTCTGAACAGCTAAGGCAAAGTTGGGGGAGGGGGACTTAGTGGCCCCCAAGAGCGTTGGGGTGCCGCGGAGGTGGTCTGAGGACACTGGATCCTTTGTGACTGTAATTTGGTGGTACAGATGTGGTCCAAGGGCATCGGGAAACAGCAGGGATAATCCCTGAGCCTCACTCCCACTGGACCCAGTTACAGAGCTTGACGGCTGGCCCTAGGGCACTGGTGAACACACCATGGGTGACGTGCACTGATTCTGTGAGTACATCTCCCTCTGTGTGCGACTGGGGCTTGCCCCACTTTGGCATGGGGACCCCGGCTGCACAGCAGTGAGGTGTTGTGACCTTCCAGCCCACAGGACTGGGAGCACCTGGAGCCCTCAGGGTGTGGGCTCCACAAGCCTGGGGGTGTTCAGGCCAGCTTGGGTGTTGTATGGCTCCAGCCCAGCGAGGTATTCACTGGTTGGGTGAGGGGTGCTAGTGTATCCAGTACTAGGATAGAGATGATACTTTAGAGCCTAAACTATATACACCTGTACACCAATTAAGAACTTAACAAAAGACACCTGAAAAATATAACCAAAATCAGTCTTAAGCTCAAAAAAAGAAACACCTAACTTCACATTAGAACCACAACTCAACAAAACCAACTGAAATACCTAAAGCTCAATGAAAAAACAGTAACAGAAAAACTCAAATGGACCTCTGCCAAATACTAATAGCCCTATTAAAGAACCCTATAATAAAGACTCCTTAGATATAACTCAGGATACAGATCTTAAAAGAATAATTAGAAACATGATTAGAGAAATCAAGGAGTTGAAGGAATTTAAAGCACATATAAACAATGAAGTCAGGGACCTAAAAGAAGATAGGGATAAATTAAAGGAGGACAATGATAAACTATGGAATGAAATTACAAAAGCTATAGAAACACTGAAGAAAACTCAAGTTGGAATGAAAAAGGGAATGCAGCACTCCATAAACCACTTGGAAAAGAATGGGAGAAAGTCTCAAAAACAGAATGGATAAAGTAGAAAATAAAATATCAAGATTAGAAGATAATATGGAAGAACTGAATTGACCAAGTAAAAATAATAAAAAAATTTAAAATAACACAAGAATGGAATAACTGGGAACTATGGGACACTATGAAAAGACCAAACATGAATCGTAGGGATAGAAGAGGAAGAAGATTCACAGGATAATGGTATTGCTCAGATTTTCAACAGAAAAATTTCCCAAATTAAAGAAAGAGATAGCTTTACAAATACAAGAAGCATATAGAACATCAAGTAGACAGAACTAGAAAAGAAATTCCCCATACCATATCATATTAAAAATATTAGATGTTCAAAGAGAAGACACTGAGGGTGGCTAAAGAAAAACAAGTCACTTATAAGGGAAAACCTATCAGATTTACAACTGATTTTTCATTGCAAACAATGAAAACCAGAAGAGCTTGGTCTAAAGTAGTCCCAGTTGTAAATGACTCTAGATGTCAAGCCAGAATACTTTAGCCAACAAAAATGGCTATTATAATTAAAGGAGAAAGGAAAATGTTCCACAACATAAATAAGTTGAAAGAATTCTTGTCCAGAAAGCCATATCTTCAGAGAATATTTGAAGCAATACAAAGAGCAGAGGATAGGGATAACTATAACCAACCAGTGCCAGAAAATAAATGATACTACTACTATGGAAATAAAAATTCACGGCAAGAATGCACCAGAAATCAAAATTATTGAAAGTAATATAATTCTCTCATCTAAAATTTCAATGTACTGAGTTCTATAATTAAGAGACACAGACTGATAGAATGATTTAAAAAACAAAAGCCATCTTTTTGTTATCTGCAAGAAATCCATCTCAACTTTAAAGAAAGGCATTATCTCAAGGTGAAAGGATGGAAAATATAATACAAGCAAATGGCACTAAGAAACAAGCAAGAATTGCTATTCTAATAGACTTAAAACTAAAACTAATCAGAAGAGATGAAGACGGTCATTTCATTCTTATGAAATTAACCAAGATATCACAATCATTAATTTACATGCACCAAGTTCAGGCACACTGAACTTCATAAACACAATTTTATAGGACATTAAGGTACAGATTGACTCTAGCAGACTAGTAGCAGGGGGCTTTAATATCCCACTCTCCACTAGACAGTTCAACTGGGCAAAGAATAGACAGAGATACATCTGAACTGAACAAGACTATATACCAAATAATGGAATCACAAAGAAACAGTATCATTTCAATGCTCTATTAACCACATATGGCCCCTTCCTTCTTACTGGTTATACTTCTTTGAAACTTGAGTCAAGATTTTTGGTAATCTGCTCCCTGATAAATAAATGGTCATGTATGCTAAGATTGACAAATCACGATAGGGTTCATGATCCTCAAAGATAGAAGTTAATCCAAAGGAATGATTA
Source organism: Rhizomys pruinosus (assembly GCA_009823505.1). Lineage (NCBI taxonomy): Eukaryota > Metazoa > Chordata > Mammalia > Rodentia > Spalacidae > Rhizomys > Rhizomys pruinosus. The sequence continues at coordinate 70,970 of VZQC01002991.1, read as the reverse complement.
CTTCTGCCCCAGGAAGCTATTCATTTTGGCATTTAGTTATGTTTTATATGTAAGACATTTGACCACTAAGCAAAACATCTTTGGAATGTATAGGCAGGCTTTTTGCCAAACCCATGTAAAATATCTCTGAACATCTGGAGAGATTTGGTGATCTAGAACCTACCCCAAGACTTGCAAGGACACGTCAAAGTTTTTATTTTATAGTGGTATATTCAAAATAACTATATAAATGGTTATAAATGTTGAATATATGGTAAATTATAACTAGGGGTAAATCTCTCAGGACATGTTAGTTTCATGGTATTAACTAAAAGCCTTCTATATAAGATTAAAATGGATGGGTATCTCCTCAATAGAAAATAGTAACATATTTAAGCTAATCAGTGATATAGAATTCAGCCATGTGTGGTGGCACACGCCTTTAATCCTAGCACTCGGAAGGCAGAGGCAGGTGAATCTTTGTGAGTTCAAGGCCAGCCTGGTCTACAGAGTGAGTTCCAGGACAGCTGGGACTACAGGGAGACCCTTGTCTCGAAAAGACCAAAAAAAAAAAAAAAAAAAAAAAAAAAAAGAATTGTTGTTAACTTTCAATCAAACCCATCCCAATTTGATCTACGGCCTTCTCCCTAGTGAGGTATGACACACAGCTGACACTGTAGCCTTGGTGCCTACTAATGTCAGGAGGCTTTATTGACCACATTAGAAAACTATTGGCATCCCTTTGTCACAGGGTTATAAGGCCACAAACAAAATATTAACCAAGCATATTTGTCTGTGTCCATAGAGTAACTTGTTATAATCTTTAATTTTTGTTACTATTTGTGTTTTATTACTAGAATTGAAATGAGATTCATAACGACCCATCAGCCTGTTGCAAACAGAACCTGAACAGTCCCAAGAGTTTGATGTGCCACCTCAGCAAAACAACAATAACAACAAAAACTGGATCTTCTACCTCTCTCTCTCTCTCGCCCTCCCCTCCAAAGCCCAGGGACTCTTGAGGAAGAGGTTGGAACATCAGATTGTAGGGGCCAAGGAAAGGGGGGTGAGTTATGAGATCACAGCAAAAACGGACTGGATTTTCTTTTTTTTTTTTCTTTTTCTTTTTTTGTTATTTGATCAACATGTTTGTGTCAGCAAACCTTTTCCACTGGACTTGGGGACCCTGGGTGGTACAAAAACTGAACTCAAGATGATAACTAATTGGGTTTATAGGAACACTCCTTCTGTTTATTGCCTATGTGCACTTACTAGTCAAAAAATAAATTTTTTAAAAAAAAGGAAGAACCAGTTTTAGTCTGTGTATTATGGTCATCATGGTAACTGAAACACTGTTTCCTGCAACATCAATAGGACACATGTCTACTCTTACACTCTGCAAGTTAGAAAATCAGAGCAGTCTGTCTGGAATGGACAAATATAAGAGTCTCAGATTCAATGACATGGTGGGAGATGATCTATAGCCTCCACCCCAAGGACATACTCCCATGTTCCTTGCATGCACCTTAGGGAAATCCAGAACAAAATAGGAATAGTAATTAGGGGAGATCTTATAGGAAACTAATGTAATAATCAAGAGATCAGGTCAGAACCTGTTGATCAATGGAATGTGTATCAGTCATACCATAGAAATAAGAGAACCAGGGGATGTTTTTCTATTATCCTTGTTTCCCAACCTAGCCCCACCTCCAATGCATTAGGATCCAATGCATTAATACAGAGTATGGAGGTCGAAACTGGGAGCAGACAGTGCATGGCCAAGATGGATCAGATATTCTGTCAGCACATACAATAAAATATCAGAAACAACTGTGTGGCACCAGAAGCTCAAGTGATTCACTTCCCACTAAGATCGGCCTCACATACCCAAGAGATGGAATGCATGGGCTTTCTCCTCCATTACAAGATGGCCTGGGAAATCCCATTCTGTAAATCCTTCTCCCTCCTGTTCCCTACTGTAAGCAGACTGAGGCTAATACCACCCTGTAAGCAGACTGAGGCTAATACCACCCCCCCATCTCAGCTATTCAAGCTTCCTTGATCAGAACCAATCGCAACTCTTGCCATGAAAGCTGGTGAGAGGAACTGAATTCTTGGGAAATGTGTCTGTCAAGGTCCCCTATTCCTTTGGGAAGCAAAACTTGAACAAAGCCAGGGCACAAATCTGTTGGTCCTGGCACATTACTGGAATGGTTACAAGAGAATTGCAATGTGACATGTGCTGAGGTCCTTACTACCTTTGGAAATTGCTTGTCATCAGATTACTCAAGCTCCACTGCAAGTGTTTCATATGAAAAGGAACTTTAGAATCCAAGAGGATCATTTGACCCTAATTTAATATAGATTCCATAGGAATGCCAAAGGAATCCCTGATGAGTTTGAGACCAGGAACCAAGTAGTAGGATGTGAGTCAGTATTATTTTTGTGGTGTACTATATTGAAGATTATACATGAAATTATTTATATGTATTTTATATAATTATGACCACAGTTACAGTATACATATAATTCTATTATATGGATACTATATACTATATAAATTATATGTCTATATGTAGTACATTAATTGTATATATATATATTAAGTTTGTAGCATACATATATATATATATATGTATATATGTATATGTATATATATACATATATGTATGCTACGAACCTAGGGACTCTGCAGTGTCATTACATAGACATTTTTATAATTATCAGAACCAAATCCCTAACTCTTAAATTTAGGTTTTAAGGACTGGCCTCAAATCTGAGGACTCTCATTCCTCCAGACCTCCCTTGTCTCCTCAACCTAAACTGAGGGAACTGTCGTGTTGGAACTCTGTCTCCTGAAATCTGCCCTCAAGTCAAACTCCCAACCATTATTTTATTCAAAACGGTTTCTTCAGCTACAATAGGGGAAGTATAAGTTTCACTCTACCCCAATCATAACAGACCATTCAGCCTTTTCATATCTAGTCTAAAATATCTCATCCATCCAAAATTCAATATACATTTCTTAATAATAACTTTAAAACAGTAATGGACAGAAGCCCCCAGTAAAGAGGCACAGACTAGTAGAATGAATTAAGAAACAAAATCCATCTTTCTGTTGTCTGCAACAAACCCATCTCAACTTCAAGGACAGACACTATCTTAAGGTGAAAGGATGGTAAAAAAATATTCCAACCACAGGGCACTAAGAAGCAAGCAGGAGTTGCTATTCTATCAGACTTCAAACTAATACTAATACTAATCAGAAAAGATGAAGAGGATCACTTCATTCTTATCAAAGGAACAATTAATCAAGAAGACATCACAATCTTGAATATATATGAACCAAACTCTGGTACACTGAACTTCATAAACACAATTCTACAGGGCTTAAAAGCACAGATCAATCTCAACACACTAGTACTAGGGGACTTCAATAGCCAAAGAATAAACAGACAGCTGAACTGAATGATATGATGCACCAAATGGACCTAAAAGGCATCTACTGAATATTTCACCGAAGCACCAAAAAATATACATTCTATTCAGCAACCCCAAGAAACTTCCTTCAAAATCGACCACATACTGGGGCCCAGAACCTAAAAAAAAAAAGAATTCCATGAATTCTATTAAGAAAGAAATAAAAGTATCCCCATAATAAAATGACAAGGACAATACAACACAACAAAACCTCTGGGACACTTTAAAAGTAGTCCTAGGAGGGAAATTTATAATTCAAACTTCCTACATAAAAAAAAAAAACAAACACAGAAAGAACATAAATAAATGACTTAACATTGCAACTCAAGACACTTGAAAGAATAAATGAATCCTAAACCTAAAAGACAAGAAACAAAAATCAGAATAGAGATTAATGAAACAGGATCAAAGAAAAGACAATGAATCGATGAGTCCAAGAACTGGCTCTTTGAAAGGATAAACAAAATAGACAGACCCTTAGCCCAGTTAACCAAAAGAAAGGAAGAGCAACTCCAAATCAACAAAATTAAAGATGAAAGGAGAAACATCACAACAGATAAAAAGTCCAGGCCCAGATGGATTTACCACAGAATTGTACCAGACATTTAAAGAAGACCTACAATAAATATTACTTAAGCTATTCAAAAGAATAGAAACAGGGAAATCTCCCAAATTCCTTCTATGAACCCATCATCACTCTAATACCAAAACCAGGCAAAAATACAATAAAAAAGAAACTATATATCCATATGCTTAATGAATATAGATGCAAAAATTATCAACAAAATACTTGCAAACAGCATACAGGCAAGGATCAAAAAGGTTATCCACCATGATCAAGCCAGATTTATCCCAGAGATGCAGGGATGGTTCAGTATATTTAAATCAATAAATATCAGCTATCATACAAATGGACTCAAAGACAAAAACCACATGCTCATTCCAATTGATGCCGAAAGGCCTTTGATGAAATTCAACATGGCTTTATATTTAAAGTCCTAGAGGGAACAGTTCTTAACATAATTAAAGCTATATACAACAAACACACAGCCAACATCATTCTAAATGGAGACAAATTAGAAGCATCCCCCTTAAAGTCAGGAACCTGGTAAGGCTGCCAACTATCTCCACTCCCTTTCAATTTAGTGCTTGAAACTCTTGCTATAGCAATAAGATAAGAGAAGTAAATTAAAAGAGTACTAATTGGCCAGGCGTGGTGGCACACACATTTAATCCTAGCACTTGGGAAGCAGAGACAGGCGGATTCTTTGTGAGTTCAAGGCCAGCTGGGTCTACAGAGCGAGTTCCTGGATGGCTGGGGCTACAGGGAGGGGTATGTTTTTTTTCAAAAAGACCAAAAAACAAAAAAAAAAAAAAAAAAAGAGTATATTGGAAAGGAGAGGTCAAACTAATCCCTTTAAGATATTATTATCCTAACGGATGGTAAAAATCCCATCAGAACATCCTATTTAAATGGTTAAGAGTTTCATTAAAGTGACAGGTTACAAAAATTAATCTAAAAAATCGGAATCTGTCATATGCCAAAAGTAAGCAATTGGAGAAGGAGTAATGGAAACCCTCCCATTCACCTTAGCCTCGGGAAAAACAAACAAACAAACAACAACAAAAAAACCCACCTTGGAACAAACCTCACCCACGACCTTAAGGGATCCTCTACAATGAGAAATTTAAATCTTTGAAGGAGATTGAGGAAGAAACCAGAAGATCAAAGGACCTCCCATGGACACAGATTAGAAAAATTAATACAGACCCACACTAGGTAAGCTGGCAGGGAATCCAGCAGATGCTCATAGGGCTGGTGCAGGGGATAAGGGAGCAAACCTCCCCCCACTAAGTAGTGGCACAGAGGATCCAGTAAACTAGTGGAGTTATGGTGTAGATGATCCAGTGGGCGCAGTGTTAGTGATTCTAGGTTGCACAGCCAACGTAGAGGACCTGAATGGCATGAAGCACAGTGAATGACCAACCAATCCCTCCATAATAACATTTGAGGATAGCACCAGAATCCAAACAAAAAATAAAATAATAAATAGTATATTTTTTAAAAATACTGACAACCCAGGGTGGTGGTGTATGTTTTTGATCCCAGCACTCAGGAAGCGAGGGAGGTGGAAACGTGTGAGTTCAAAGCCAGGTGGTCTAGAGTGAGCCCACCAGGTCAGGTGGGACTAAAGGAGACCTGTTCTCAAAAAAAAAAAATAGCAACATGGGAAAAGCCCAAAATAAATCCACAGTGAACTGGACCAGTACTAAAGAAAAACCCTATGATGAGATCCCCCTGGAAGGAAACCAAGACATGAATCTTAGAAAAACAGTCGTATATATATACAAAGAAATCAAAGAATACAAAGAACAAGCCAGAGATGTAAGGGGAGAAAAATGAAAAACTCAGGAAGGATCTAGAAGGGAAGAATAAAAACTCTGGAATGAACTAGCGGGAGAGAATAAGCTCCTAAAAGAACTAGAGGAAGAGAAATACAAACTCCAAAAAGAACCAGAGGAAGAGAAACACAGACTCTGAAAAGAACTAGAGGAAGAGAAACACAAACTCCAAGAAGAACTAGAGGAAAAGAAACATGAACTTCAAAAAGAACTAGAGGGACAGAATGACAAACTCCAGAAACACTGAAAAGAACCCAAGCTGAAACAAAAAAACAGACCAGTGAAGCAAGGAGCTACAAGTAGAGAATGACAAGCTCCAAAAGGAAATAGAAATACTAAAGGAATCAGAGGAAGAAATGAAAAAGTAAATGGAACATTCATCTAATCACCTGGAAAGGATAGGAGAAGGCCTCAGAAGCAGAATAGATGAAGCAGAAAAAAGAATGTCAGATTTGCAGGATAACATGGAACAACTTAAACTGCTCAAGTGAAGATTATGAAAAAAATTTAAAAACACCGAGTGGTTACTCAGCAAATGTAGGATAATATGAAAAGACCAAATCTCGCATCATAGGTATGGAGGAAGGAGAAGAAACCCAAGATGACAATATTGATCCGATCTTCAAAAACAGGATAAATAGAAGAAAATTTTTCAAAAACTGAAAAAAACAAACCTATACAAACAAGAATAACATAGAACACCAAATAGAACCACAAAAGAAATTCCCCCACCCGTTCATCTATAGTAAAAAAACGCTAGAAGCTCAAACAAAGAAAAACTACTAAAAAGCCACAAGAAGAAAAACAACAACTTCCATATAAGGGGAAACGACATCCGGAATTCCAGATGCTTCAGTGCTATCTATGAAAGCCAGAAGAACAGGACCAAAGTAATTCCCAGGCCTAACTGGACTTTAAAGCCAACCCAGATTATCCCAGCAAAAATGCCCATTATAGTTGACGGAGAAAGAAACATAGTTCATGGACATAAAACAAAATGAAAGCATATATGTAAAAAAAAAAAAAAAACCCACTTCAGAAAATACTCAGAATGGAGCAACTATCCCCAAGCAACTAAAGAGAGAAACTAACAAAAGCAGAACAGTGTAAATACAAACCTAGAATGCAAACAAAGAATATGCTGAAAGGAAGGAACACACATCTTTCAATAATAACCTTAATATTAAACATTAATGGTCTACACTCCCCAGTGAAAAGACATAGACTGGGAGAATGGATTAGGAAACAGAATCCATCTATATGTTGTCTACAAGAAACACATCTCACCCTCAAGGACAGACACAAACACAAAGTGAAAGGATGGAAAAAAAATACTCCAAGAAAAAGGTACCAAAAAGCAAGTAGGAGATGCTATTCTAATATCAGACAAATTAGACTTCAAAGTAAAACTAACCAGAAGAGACAAAGAGGGCCACTACATCCTTAACAAAGGAGCAATCAACCATGAAGATTTCACAATCTTGAATATATACACAGCAAACTTCAGTGCACCAATCTTTATAAACACAATTCTACAGAACCTCAAGGCACAGATTGATCCCAGCACACTAATAGTGGGGCAATACAATACTCCACTGAGCCCATTACATAGGTCAACTGGACAAAGAATAAACAGAGATACCTGAACTGAACAATACAATACACCAAATGAACCTCACAGATATCTATCGAATATTCCACCCAAACACCAGAGAATATACTTTCTACTCAGCAACCCATGGAATATTCTACAAAATTGACCACATACTGGGACACAGAAAACACCTCTACAAATACAAAAGCACTGAAATAACTTAATGCATTCTTTCAGATCACAGTGCAATAAAGCTCAATAGTAAAACCAGAATAAGCCCGACTAGCTACAAGAACACATGGAGACTAAACAACACATCCCTGAATAAATGGGTCAGGGAAGAAATAATGAAATAAAAGTATTCATGGAACTAAATGAAAAAGACAACACAACACAAGAAAATCTGTAGTATACTTTAAAAGCAGTCTGAAGAGGGAAATTTATAGCCCTTAGTGAGCAAAAGAAAAAAAAAACTAGAAAGGGAACAGATAAATGATCTAACACTACAGCTAAAAACACATGACAGACAACAATAAATGAACACTAAATCCAACAGACAGGAAGAAATAACAAAAATCAGAGCAGAAATCAATGAAACAGCAACAAAGAAAGTACCAAAAAAATAAATGAATCCAAAAGCTGGTTCTTTGAAAAGATAAACAAGAAAGACAAACTTCTAGACCAGTTAATGAAAAGAAAGAAAGAACAACTCCAATTAATAGTATTCATGATGAAAAGGGAAACATGGCAACAGATAAAGAAATGATCCAGACAATCATATGAGAATACTTCAAAAACATATACTCTACTGAATTTGAAAACCTAGGAGAAATAGATGAATATCTGAAATCCCAAGAACCAACAAAGCTTAACCAAGAAACCATGATGATTCAAACAGACCTATAACCTGTGATGAAATCGAAGACAATATAAAAAACCTCCCAACTAAAAAAAAGCCCAGGACCCAATGGTTTCACAGCTGAATTGTATAAAACATTTAAAGAGGACTTACAACCATTATTACTCAAAATAAAGATACAGAAGAAAATCTCCTGTGCTGGATAGCTTTAGTGTCAACTTGACACACCTGGGTTGAGGGAGCCTCAATTGGGGAATTGGCTCCATTGGATTGGCCTGTGGCCACATCTGTAGAGTATTGTCTTGATGAGCGAGCAGTGTGAGAGGGCCCGGCCCACAATGAGTGGTGCAACCCTGGGCAGGTTGTTGTGTACAGTATAAGAAGGCAGGCTGGGCATGGGCCAGGAGAGCAAGCCAGTGAACAGCATTCCTCCATGGCCTGTGCTTCAGCTCCTGCCTCCAGGTTCCTGCCCTGAGTTCCTGCCTTGGGCTCCCTAAGTGATGAACTGTGACCCAGGAGATGTAAGCTGAATAAACCCTTTTGTCCCCAAGTTGGTGTTGGTCAGAGTGTTTTGTCATAGCAATGGAAGACAAACTAGAACATTGAGAACCTCAGAGAAGGAAAATCAGGCATTAGGCTATATCTGACTTTTCTTCTTTTCTTCACTGTGTGTGTAGTCTTGTTTCGAGTAAACACTACCAGTTAACGATAGGGCGCGCTTTGTTCCTTTTTTTCCAGCCGTCTTCCGCGTTACCCGCCCTGGCATTCCCGTTTCATGGGTTCCCTGGTGTACGTTGAAGGCGGCAGGTGCAGAACTGCTGTTATAGCTTAATCAGCCTGGAGAAGCCAGCTTTTATTCCAGCTGCTCCGCTGTGGGAACTACATCATCACCGTAGACCGTTTATGTTGCTGGCCCTAACTCACATCATTTCGTTATATAGATGCCACATCCGTACCCTTTGCCTTCATTGCAGCTCCTAGCACTTGGGTAGGCATAGGCAGGCGGAATCTTTTCTCAGTGAAGGTGCCATAGCATTAAGACCGGGTCGCTCGACCAGACGCCTGAGTTCCAGGATGCACGCTGGTGGGCGGGAGGCCTGAGACCTGTTGAGACTAACCTTGCTTCCTTACAAACAGACTCTACCCCTCTACAAGAGGACTAAAAGAGAACCGTGGTCGCATATTCACTAGCTCTAATCCAGGCCCTGTGGATTCTTGTAGGACTTCCTCTGACGGTTTTCTAGAATCGACAGGCCTTTCGTATGTTAGATGGACCCTTCATGGATGTAAGACAGGTCAAAGCGTGGGAACTGTGGAGTTTTATTTACTTCAAACTGGGATGGTCAATTATACTGGGACCTTAGTGATGTGTGAAGGGAGGGAAGAGAGTCTGAGGTTAGTAAACAACGTATAATATCTTCGCACAATCAACATTTCAGCTCTAAGCGACTCTATTTCCACACCAGAAGACACATGTAGAAGAGGTGTAAAAAATGTTCACCAGGCACTGAGTATCTCAGGCCAGCTACTACCCATAAAGACTGGTGGTGCTAAGGCCCAGGAAGTGTTCAAAAGCTAGTATGCTTAAGAAACTTGTCCAAGCCCAGAACCACCTCGAGGGTCTGCCTGCGCAGAGTTTATCGCAGCAAAATCGAACTTCCTTATTTAAGAGGACTTCTCGTACAGGCCAATAATGGGATCCTCCCACACGGCATTAGTATAGGCGTTTAGACGAAGTTATTATTGGCCTTGTCTAATGGAATTTTGCTGCTCTGTGTAGTACAATTGACATGGAGTTTATAGGAAGTCATATAGTTTTTTCTTTTTGTGAGGTATTGTGTTTATGAGTAGAGAGTGTATTAGTTGCTATAATGAGAGTCGACCTTTTGGCTTCATTCAAAAGGAGCCCTTTTCGTGGTATGGGTATGCCGTAGTTGTCTTCCATCTGAGCTGTTGAAGCGAAAACGACTATGGAACCAACACCCGGGTTGCTCACTTGTGGGACACCAACAATCAGGGTTTATTCAGATTACCAGAGTTTTTCCTGAGGTTCGACGAGGGCAATAAGCACTTCAGGGTCGCAGTCCCCTAACGCTAGCAGGTTCATTTCTCATGTACCTGGCAGGTTATATCTAAACTTTGGACGTTGCAAGGTATGCCGAAGCAGCAGGGCATTGGCGCAGGAAATGCTGTTCACTGGCTTTGCTCCCCTGGCCCACACTCAACATGCTTTCTTATAATATTGCTGTAAAGACAACCCTGGTTTAGGCGGGGCACTACTACATTCGAATGTGGGCCTAACTCTAGACTTCCCCCGCTGCTGGTTGTCATCCATCAAGACAATACGCATGCTAGCAAGGATAGAAATGAGAGCCATATGCCACTCCAATGGAGCTCAATCCTCCCCAATTCTGAGGCTCCCTCAACCCAGGTGTGTAAGTTTGACTCATTTAACCGCCTAATATCCAGCCACAATTGGCACTTCCTATGTGTTCCTATATCACTACTTGACCACACCACAAAGTCAACGCCTATTGCTATCATCACCACGCACCTTTCCATGTTCTCCATTATCTCTACCAAATAGTAAATTGCATGCACTAAGACATATTAAGCCAAACGCACCTCCTAGAGAACAGTACAACCACTTAAAAACACACCCACAACAAGTCCTTAAATGGTCATCTTAAAGTTCAGTCTGTTAAAGTCTCTTAACTGTGGGCTTTGGCACGACATCAAAACTATACCAACAACAACACGTATCACTAGACATCTTATTACACCACAACAACACGCGAAAGCAACACTCCAAGGCTCTACACTCAGAAACTCATACACTCGAGAAGGATGACAGCCCAAAAGTTAGGACTACAAGGACTGGGAACCCGTGTGAGCAAACCCACTCATGAACTCCTCAGCGGGGGTCGGTCGGGCAAGTGTGCAGCCGTTTGGCAGTCTCCCGCCTCCTCATCCTTGACTCAGATCCGTTCTACGTGCACACTCATCGGAGACAATCGAAGGTACATCGGCATCAGGTTGCCCCAGGGCCAACTCCGTTATGTGGCCCAGCACCTGACTGCTATGCGTGGTGCGTCTCATCCCCCATGTGCTGACGCCTGGCATCTCTAAACTAGATGGCTGGAGGCGTCAGCGGGACCTCCAGGCTGAAGTAGAAAAAAAAGAGTGCAAGAGCGCACGGGGGTGAAGTATCAGGGAAAGCAGTGAAAAGCAGGCCTCACTTTGCTCCAGACTTCCTGGGATATGGCCAGTGGTGAAGGAATCATACTAATTCCGTGCATATTGTACCTGTTGGACCGGTGTGCAGTTCATGGAGAGGCTTCACTCAAGCACAAGCCACACACAGTTTTATCCCCATAGACTGACCCCATGCAATCCTGGGGTCTTTACTGAAACTGAGAGTGCCACTTCCCACAGCCTCATAGGGCATGGTTGCTAGTTCTGACCTCGTCAGTCAGTGAACCAAGAGAGCTCTGGCTTACCGCGTCGTGACTCGTCGCCTCAATACGATCAACAGCCAGAGGATACCCAGTCAATAGCGAGCACCCCTTACATGTTACCCAAGTTCCTGCTTCTCAGTGGCTCCCTGGGGGGGGATCGGCCTCCGGTTCTGAGGATCTACAGCAACTTGCAGGAGTTGTAGCGTGCTGTCCTAGCAAGAGATAATAATATTTAGTTCTGATTATACCCATGCTGTTAGTCAGCGACCATTGGGATGCTGGGTCTCTTGCTTCACTCACTGAGGCACCAGAAACTACAAAAACATGAACGATTAATTTCAAAGACCCATATACCAAGCATCGTACCACACAGGAACCATTACACACTTGTCCCAGTAAAAAAAAAACGCAATTTCACATTCAGGATTCTGGTCGCGTGGATATAACTTACACGCTGTCATTAGATATTAACATATTCCACGACACACCGCTGACCAGGACCACATCTCACTAGAAATAACAGTCCTAAATCCAATCCTCTGCTCCCCCTTTGAACACTACTCAGCGAAGGTGTAGTCTCAGCCTAGACCATGAGTCTCATCTTCTTCACAAATCCTTCAGCAAACATGGCTGAACGTGCAACACACAAAAGACCACCAGCAAAAAAATCTCTTAAGGCAAATTCATATGATAGGGTACTTTTAACAAACCAGCAGAACCAAAAAGTTTCCGAGAAAATGGACCATTCCACTAATTGACCATTCACGACAAACTTAAGCAAAGGTACAGGTCTGTCACAGCAATACGCCACTCTTGGTACCAATTTTTNAAAAAAAAAAAAAAAAAAAAAAAAAAAAAAAAAAAAAAAAAAAAAAAACAGAAAGGGAACAAATAAACGATCTAACAGTGCAACTAAAATCACTTGAGAGACAACCTCAAATGAACCCTAAACCCAACAGACAGGAAGAAATAACAAAAATCAGAGCAGAAATCAATGAAATAGAAACAAAGAAAACAATACATAGAATCAAAGAATCCAAAAGCTGGTTCTTTGAAAAGATAAACAAAATAGACAGAACTCTAGCACAATTAACCGAGAGAGAAAGAGAGAGAGAGAGAGAGAGAGAGAGAGAGAGAGAGAGAGAGAGAGAGAGCGCAACTACAAATCAGTAGTATTCATGCAAATGCTTATTTGAATGGGTAACCAAGTATGGCCATGTGGTTTGATTTTCATTACAATAAAATGATTTAGTTTGTTTAAAAATTGCCCTAGCATGTCAGAAAGGGCTCTTAGGTGCCTATTTTACAGAGGAAGAGACTGAGACTCAGAGAGGGAAAGGGACTGCCTCAGTGTCACACAGGCAGTGTTAAGGGCAGAACTGTAAATTGGGCACTTCAGAGTTGAATGCCTACATGGTGTGATCTAAGCTCTCCCATTTTCCATATTCCATGTGGAAAAGACTGTCTATGGCCATCTAGGTGGATGGCCTTGGCACTGTCGGCTGACAGTGGCTGTTCCACTGAGGACCACATGGGGTGCAGGGGGTGGGTAGGTAGATGATCTAGGTGGAAGACCCACATGAAATTGATCATAAACAGGTATAAAGACATTCCATGGAAGGAGAGAAGCACCACATGCAAATTGTAGTCTGAACTCCAGACCAATGTACAAAGGTTTGTTTATATCCACTTACACACACACACACACACACACACACACACACACACACACACACACTCCTCCTCTTTAGGTTAGACTGGTGAACTCAGTACTGTCCAATGCTGGCCTCATACTTGAATCACTCCTCTTCTCTTTCTCCTGAGTGCTGGAACTATTGACATGAGCCACCCAAATCTCTTTCATCTTTCACTACTGTGGTCTTTTGTGGATGGTGTCCTTGTAGCCCCAACTGGCCTAGAAACTGCTAGTTAGACCAGACTAGTCTGCATCTCATAGAAATCCTCCTTGTTCTACCTCTGGAATGCTGGAATTAAAGACATGTCTCCCTGTAGCCCCAGCTGTCCTGGAACTTGCTCTGTAGACCAGAGGTTGGCCGTGAACTCACAAAGATGCCCCTGCCTCTGCCTCCAAGTGCTAGGATTAAAGGCGTGCACCAATGCACCCGGCTATGCCTGGCATTTTATAACCATTTACTGAGTGACTGACTGATTGATTGGTTGATTGGTTGACTAATTGCTTGACTATCTGTCTCTGTGTGTAAATCCCTTTCCTTTTTGTTCCTTGCTGAAAAAGACTTGAAATATGCAGTTGTTCATCATAAAAAGATGATTAAATATTAGACACCAAGAACTGAATATCTAAGTAGAGGGAATTTTTTTGTATGTTCTTTGTGTGTGTATCTGTAATTTTTTATTGAATTTTTTTGTGTGTTTCAAAAAGAACACCTCAACCAATCTTCAACATCATTATACCCCCCTTTGCCACTGGCAGAGGGAATTTTTTTTTTTTTTTGGTCTTTTTGAGACAGGGTCTCCCTGTATCTCTGGCTGTCCTGGAACTTGCTTTGTAGACCAGGCTGGCCTTGAACTCACAAAGAACCGCTTGCCTCTGCCTCCCAACTGCGAGGATCAAAGGCGTGTGCCATCACTCCCGGCTGGGAATTCTTTTATACTCATAGAACATTACTGTTCAGATTTGATGTTACCAAAGCCAGGTACACCCAACCTCAGAGACCCTCTTTCCTCAGAGACCCAAATTATTTGTAAATGGGTCTTCCTGTTCTAGGAAGACCTCCTAACTCTAGGCAAAAGACATAATAGATAGTCTGTAATGAACACAGTCCAATAAATCACCGCAAGCCTCCAACAGCCAGAGGCAGATGGATCTGTGAGATTGAGGCTAGCTGGGTCTACTACAGAAATATCTAGTGTATATTGTGCACCACCTTACTAACTGGGTAGATTTCCCTCTGCCCAATGCTGCAGCTAACCATATAATAAAAACACTCTTAATGTCAACAGTCTCGAGATTGGGTTAATATAAGAATAGACTGAGAAAATGGAAGACATTTTACTGCCACTATTCTAAAATAACTCATGGAATCAATAGACATTAACCGGTTCTTTCAACTACTTGGCACCCTCCATACTGGGGTAATTGTGAAAGAGTGAATCAAACACTTAAACAAAAGGAACTTGAAACAATGCTGACAGAATGCACAAGGCCCATGCCAACTCAATCAGACAAAAACCCATCCTAGAACAGGGGAAACAGGAAGCAGGTCCTAACCCTAGCCAAGAAACTATTGGCAAATGATTACTGTGGATGAGTGAGAGTTGGTCTTTAAGGAAGTGACTCTAGATAGGCTGACTACACTGACGTGGATGAACTCGCACCAAGGCACATCTGGGTACCAATGCTTGATTGGATAGGACTTAACATATATGACAGAATTCATGAAATCTGGTGGGAGGAGGCATTAGTGGGAGGATGGGGAAGGGGCATCCATTCTACGAATTGCACAATAATTCAATAAAAATCATTAAACATCAAATTATTAACTTAATTTTTGAGACTACATGGCCTTGAGTGTTTGGCAAACAGCCCTGAAAAAGACCTAGGATTATCCTGCTAGATGGATCAACAGACCCAGGAAGAGCCACTGACTTTCCATCATGGAGAATAAGAACAATTTCTCAAAAATTATGTGTGGTCTCACCTCACTTTGCTTTCTATTAGGTTACGAGGCTTTCTCTCACAGCCTTCTCCACTGCCAGTCTGTGCCAGAGCCATCCACACAGATGAAGAAAGAAATATTTCCACTTGAATATCTAGCCCATTTTTTCCAGCCTGGGATCCAAGTTAAATGCAACTAAAATGCTGGAAAAAGAGAAAGGTGGAAACTGACTCAGAAGGAGGCAATTCTGGTGTTGTAAACCACAGAAATACAGGTTTGGGGAGCCGGGGGTGGGGGTGGGGGTGGGGAGTGGGATGGGCACAGTCCACCCAAATGAAGGCTGCTGACATTACCCAAGGAAAATGCCCAGTCTTACCACAAATAAACCCCTTCGAAATGGAAGACTACAAAGAACAGTTTATAGTCTTTTTATTATGGGGAAAGATAATAGCAAACTTGGAGACTAATGTAACTCAAATTCTCTCCAATCCAACATCCATTAGATGCATGTCTAGTCTTCCCTGTGGAAGTTAGAAAAACACAGAGAATTTTCTGGGATGCACACATACATGTCCTCAGTTGCCCCCAAGTTGGTCTTCTCCTCCCTGTACCAGACTTGATAACATGCAGTCAGAGATATGGAGATACTCTATACCATGGAGGAGACTTCACCCCAGGGACATCTGCCCATTCTCTTGGGCCTCAGGGAAATCCAAGGCAAAATGCAAAGAGTATTTAGGGGAGATGCACAAGGAAACTGCAGGATCCTTCAATGGGATACTCTTATTTCCATATTCAGGAAATCAGATCAGGAGCCTGGAGGGGTGGCTCCGGCATTAAGACCACATCCTATTCTTCTGGGGACTTGAGTTCTATTCCCAGCACCCAGATGTGGGCTCTTTTGCCCTCTTCCATATTTGGGGACTATACACACATACATAATGTGATATATAATTATACATTTGTATAACATATAACTATAATATACATATTATAACTATAATATATTATACATTATAGCCAACACAGACTTGTGCATTACACTAGAGATATTATTAACTGTACTGAAGATCAACTGAATGCCAGCAGCAAATGGCATGGGAAAATAAACTATCTCTATGCATGATGTTACCAGGAGAATGGTGTGCATGATGATAGGTGGTGGCTGTTGTCGTTTCATTCCTCATAATACAGCATCTGCTGGCAACATTACAAAGGCTCTTCAGGAACAAACCATTTGGTCCAATAAGGTACATGAAAATGCAAAATAAATTATCCTTTTTTTGATCTTAAGGAATAGTGGTTTGCCAAGTGGAAGGGTAAAGACCTCCTTTGGATAGTCCTAGAACTCATGACTAAAGTTGGCTGTTGTGTAATCCCATGCTTGTGTTATTAATTGAAGATTAATTGAAAGTGACAACTGAAAAAATTCCTACATCTTTTTACAATTTGTTAGTTATGAGAACCTCAGAGAAGGAAAATCAGGCAAGGCTAATTGACTTTTCTTTTTTTTTTTGTCTTTTTGAGACAGGGTCTCCCTGTAGCCCCAGCTGCCCTGGAACTCACTCTGTAGACCAGGCTGGCCTTGAACTCACAAAGATCCGCCTGCCTCTGCCTCTCAAGTGCTAGGATTAAAGGCGTGCACCACGTCCGGCCCAAGGCTAACTGACTTTTTAAAACAGTATTGTAAAGGACGGGGATGTCTTAGAAAATGCCAATGAATTTGCATTAAATGGTTAACACAGAAAGTAAATTCCAAGTATAAGAAAATCCATAAAGATACCATAGGCAAAATGCCTGAATGTCAGTATTTTTCTGTGATAAATATACTCCCTTAATAATCCAGCCTTGAGTGCCCAGTCATGGGCCTGCTGTCAGTGTTGACAGTGTCTCCCTGTCTACTCTGTTCTATGGTTTCAATACTTAGCAAAGCACTGAGCTCTTACTTTAAGAGACCAGGAATGTGGAAACACTCAGTCCCACAGCAAAAATGGGGAAATTCTGTTTCTTTCCTGTGAGTGTGTGTGTGTGTGTGTGTGTGTTTTCAGAAACAATCTTAATGAGTCAAGGCCGTCGTCCGAAAACAGGTGTAGGGCTAGAGAGATGGCACAGGGGGTTAATGAGCACTAGACAGTTTTCCACAGGAACTGAGTTTGGTGCCACCACCACAACCTCTGTTACTCAGAGTTCCACGTGGACCAAAACCTCTTGGCGACTGCCATGACATAGGCTGCTCTATATACATTGCAGGGCCAAAACACTGTAGCATATATAAGAAATTATAAAAAAGGAAGAAGATGGTTTGTACCTGGGCATGGCCTTGATCTCCTGGTCTCCTGACCTCCACCTCCCAAGCGCTGGACTTACACAGATGCCGCCTCCCCTTAGGTAGCCCTGAGCTACAGCTACAACCGGTTCTAACTACATCGCCATGAGCTCTGCCACCCTTCTCCTCCACAGACACACAGTAGCGCCTCATCCTCTCCCCCTCCCCTTCTCTTCTCTTCTCTCTCTCTCTCTCTCTCTCTCTCTCTCTTCTCTCGTCTCTCCTCTCTCTCTCTCTCTCTCTCTCTCTCTCCCCCCCCCCTCCGCCCCCGAGGACGAGCCGTAGGCGCGGGTCCACACTGGCGCGGTCCGCGGCCTTGGGTAGGCTGAATCCCTCTCTGCACCAGGCAGCAGGGTGCGGGACCCACCACCTTCCCGAGCCACGATCCGGCTGTCCCACGCCCTGGGGCCGCAGACTAGGGACAGAGAACACTGCAGCCCTCCACCGGTGCCGCTACACAACCCTCCTTGCGCCTTCCTGAGACCACGAGCCCAGGTCCCCTGCGGACGGCGCTGCCGCCGGAGCTCGAATCCACTAGCAGGGCGAGACAGGACGCCTGCGGCTACCGGAGCCCGCGCACACCAGCATAGCTGGAGGGAGGAGCAGGAAGACCAGGAGCGGACACAGCCTCTTCCCCTTGCAGGACGCGGCTCACCAGCTTCTGATTCCCCAACATCCTCAACGGTACTTCTCCTAATGGGCAGAGTCCCCTCTGGACAGGACAACGCAGTCAACCTGAGAGTAGGTAGTCAACCTTTGAGCAGACAGGATCCTCAGGACAGAGCCAGAGAAAAAGGACTGAAAACTTCCGGAAGCACACCCTCCAGTCTCTGTGAGTCTGATTGGACCAGGAATCCTAAAACCGAGCCTCGGATTGGAAAGAAATTCAGTTCCCGCCCCCCTCACGCCCTGAGTGACAATGTGCAGTACCAATGGGAAGAAAATGCCAAGTTCAGGGCTGTCCAACAAGCCTCAGAGGAAAAAGAGCTTTGTAGCCTTTAGGGTTTTCTGACTTCTCTCCTGAATTCCACGTGGTGGAATTAGAGAAATGATTCCTCCAAGTACTCCTGTGACATCCACAAGTGCCCTAGGTCTCGTGTGTTTAAGCATATATATTAATAAATTAGAATTTCCTGCCTATATGTAATTTACATTTTTTATGTGTATGGGTGTTTTCCTGCATACCTGTAAGCAAATGCATGCCTGCAGTCCCCTCAGAGGCCAGGAGAGGGCATCAGATTACCTGGAACTGGAGTACTGAAAAAAGGAAGTTATGAAGATCTAAGCAATTGAAGAAGGAATACAAGGAGACCTTCCCACTCACAATAGCCTCAAAAACAATAAAATACCTAGGAACAAACCTAACCAAAGACACCAAAGATCTCTACAAAAGGAAAAAAACTTTAAACCCTTGAAGAAGACATCAGAAGATGGAAAGACCTCCCATGCTCATGGATTGGGAAAATTAACAGTAAAAATGTCCATTCTACCCAAACTAATATACAGATTCAATGAGATCTCAATTAAAATCCCCAAGAGTTTCTTCACAGGCTTGAGGGGAAAAAGTCCTTAATTTCATATGGAAAAACAAAAGACTCTGAATATTGAAAGCAACCCTTAGTGAAAAGAGCAATACAGGGTGGATGGCTATACCAGACTTCAAAATATACTACAGGGCTATAGTCATAAAAACATCTTGGTACTGGCACAAAAACAGACCTGTTGACCAATGGAACAAAACTGAAGATCCAAACTTGAGCACATACAATTTCAGCCACCTCATATTTGACAAGGGAGCCAAGAAGACACAATGGAGGAAAGACAGCATCTTCAGCAAGTGGTGCTGGCAAAACTGGAACGCCACTTGTAGAAGAATAAAGTTAAACCCTACCTCTCGCCCTGTACAAAAGTCAACTCCAGATGGATTAAAGACCTCAACGTGAAACCCAAAACTCTGAAGGTGCTAGAAGAAAAAGTTGGCAGCAGACTACAAGACATAGAAGTTGGAAAAGACTTCCTAAATCAGACAGCAGCTGCACAAGAAATAAGATCAACAATTGACAAATGAGACCTCATTAAACTCAAAAGCTTCTGTACATCGAAAGAAACAATCAAGGAAGTGAAGAGAAAATCCACAGAGTGGGAGGAAACTTTCACCACAGATACATTTGACAAATCATTGATTTCCAGAGTATGTAAACTACTCAAAAAAAAAAAAACAAAAAAAAAAAAGAAAGAAGAAAGAATACAAATGAATCACTCAAAAGATGGAGCAAAGGAGGACGCTTGAACAGAGACTTCACAAGTGAGAATTAGAGGATGGCTGAGAAAACATCTTTAAAAATGTTCAACTCGCTAATAATTAAGGAAATTCAAAATAAAACCATTTTTAAGATACCATCTCACTCGTACAAGACTGGCTAGAGGATCAAGAAAACAAATTTGATACCAATGTGCTGGAGAGGTTTGTAAGGGGACTAACCCAGGGGAACACTATCCAATGGCCTGTTGTGCTGAAATGTAAACCATGGATAATACAGAACCACTATGAAAGCTGGAGGTGGGAGGACTTTCATAAAAATGAGCTTACTGCCTGACCTTCGAAGACTCAAAATGAAAATGCTTACCACCTGACCCAGTTCATACCACTCCTGGTATGTACCCACCAAGACTCATCTTTACTGCAGAGGATACACACACAGCCATTTGTTATTGCAGCATCCCCTTCATAATAGCAAAAACTGGAACCAACCCAAGTGACCCCCAACTGTACAAGTGGAGATAGAGAAAAAAATGTGGGTACATCTACCACACAATTTGGGTAGTTCTAATGGCAGCAAGGTAAAGAAAGATGGACATCATGAACTTATGCAAATGTAAATGGATGGAACTATAAGACATTTTGTTAAGTGAAGTAAAAATACGGAGTCCCAAAACAGACCAAACAATGAATCGATTATCCCCATTTCTGTTGAAGACATATGTCGGGCCAAATTTACCTAGTTGATATCTGTCATCTGTGCAGGGCTCCTTGAACTTTTTGTCCAAAGTAGTTAGGAAAGTGATGCATATTGGAAAGAACAACACACTACAACAACAAACAGAAAGTCCACTATGCAACATAGACGACTTGGAAACCGTGATGACATTCTGCTCAAAAACAGTCAACTTCTAAATGGAGAATTTTTTGAGATTAAGACTGAGAATAAAATGAAAAACATGTTTGGCAGAATGCATTTGCTCTGGGGGTGCATGGGGGGGTAGGGAGGGTGACACAGGTCTAGATTTGATTTGTCACATAATATATATATATATATATATATATATATATTATAAAAAAGAAAGAGGGCAAAAACTAAGCAGGCGTTGCAGTTCTAAGATCTGACAAAATGGGTTTCACATTAAAACTAATCAGAAGAGATAAAAAAAGGTCACTATATTCTGACCAAAGGATCAAATAAGATATAATCATGAACAGATATGCACCAATTTCTGGCACATCCCATTTCATAAAAGCAGTACTACAGAACTTCAAGACACTGATTAATCACACTCAGTAATAGTAGGTGACTTCAATACCCCACTGTTCTACATTGCCTTCCATTGCTGTGAGAAAACATTCTGACCAATACCTACCAGGTGAGGAAAGGATCTAATTGCCTTACATCTCCCAGGTCACAATTCCTCATGGAGAGAGCATGCACAAGACCCTTGACAGCTCAATTAGACAAAACCTTAGCATAGAACTGGGGGAAATGGGCAGCAGGCTCCAACCCTAGTCAAGGAACTACTAGCAACTGATTACTATGGGGTGAGGGAAAGTAGAACTTTTACTTCCTGAAGCCCCAGCTCCCTGGAATTCATTACATAGACCAGGATGCCCTGGATCTCACAGAGATCTGCCTGCTTCTGCCTCCCAAGTGCTGAGAAGTAGGTATTCTTTAATGGTTGAATTTGGATGGATGAACATCTAGATAGAAATGCTTAACCAGATAGAACTTAAAATATATGGCAGAATGAATGAAATCTGGTGAGGAGGGGAGCTTTGGGGGCATGGATGGGAGAGGGGTTCTAAATTTTATTAAGATATATTGTATGAAGTGTACAAAAATTCAGTGGAAATAAATATACATCGTAGAAAAGGGAAAAAAATGTTTTGAATACCCAACAGTTAGAATGCAGCAGCCTCAATAGACTAGTTCCACTGATGTCCATTGCAATCTTTATCAGTTTGTTCCTTAAATCAAAAATAGAAAAATTAGAGGCTTATTCATAGGAAAAATTTTCATACTGTTAGATAAACACTGATAAAAAAAAAGAGTAGGTTTTGAAAAAAATAAATATCTGCATCTGTCTTTTTTTACTCTGAGGTAAACTGTTTCAGCTCATTTGTTATTATATATTTGTTAAATTCTCTTCTTGGTTTTCCTTCAATAGTGTGAATGACTCAAATTTAATTCATTCTTTTAACATTTGGGAATTTAATGGAACCCAGATTCTTAAAGTATTCCTTTATAAATTTCTGTATTTCTTTGTGTTTGTTGTAACACCTCTTATTTAGTTTCTGATGCTGTTCATTTACTTTCCTCTTCTTTCTTTCCTTCCTTCCTTCCTTCCTTCCATAGGACTAGGCACTGTGGGGAGGGGTGTTAAAATATTGTCTTGGCCTTTCATATGTTAGTATTTTTGTTATTTGACCTAGATGTACATACTTCTTTTGTTGTATGAAATTCTAGCCTGCCCCAATTTAGTAGAAGTTTGATTTCATTCTGTTGCTGAACAAGCTTGATAGATTTCAAATCAGGCATGAAGAGTTGGTGGGTCCATCCTTCAGATACTCAGTATTGATTTTTGATCAGAGGGATGAGGGTAATTCCAGTTCACTGATAACCAACGATGTCTATAAATGTGACACTCAATTGGCTCTGCTTAGGCTGGTCCACATGTTGTTTAACTCCAGCTATGCCTGAGAGTATGGGAGCAGCAGCAAGTGTGGAAGGCTCTGGGAATGTATCTATCTGCCTCGGCCAGGTCATGAGCTGTGCAAGCCAAGCCAGCCCTGGGACTGTGAGGACAGTGACACAGGTGACATAGGTTCTGGGGAACTCAGGATGGTCTATGGTCCAATAGCATGAACTGACTAAAGCCTCGTGGGGTGGAGATGGCAGCAAAGGCCAGCATGGATCTGAGCAACTCATCAGGCTGTGCTGTAACCCAGCTGTGAATTCTGTGAACTGTAACAATGACCACTGTTTTAAGCCATTCTCATTGGTGAAATACTGGCAAGAATGTTCTAGGGATAGCCAACTGGTTTCTGATTGGATTAAAGGCTCACTCCACAAGGGGAACACATATCTAGTATTATAAATTTGGCCAGCAACCCATGGGTAGTGAGCTCACAGGCTACAAGTGTGATTGTACTACAATACAATCATTTTGCTAACTAATAGTATCAACTTTCCCTCTAAATTCATCTCTCTACTCATAGATTAATGCAGCTTACAGAACTCATCAACAAAGCATTTCAAATCACTTACTATTTGCAATTTGTGCAGTTCACAGTCTCTGTATTAAATGCTGCAAGCAGAATTTTCCTGTATCCCCAGCTGGCATGGACTCTACTTTGTACAGCAGAATGGCCTCCATCTCACCAGAGATCCACCTGCCTCTGTTTCCCCAATGCAAAGATTAAAGGAATTTATCATCATAAAAAAAATAAATAAATGCTGCCCAAAGAAGTTTGACCTTATGTGTATTTAGCAGCTCCACTTCTCTGACTCTGTGATCCACAGTGCACACAGCTCACCTAACAGGCCCAGGCCAGCTCCCTTCCACACTTGCTGTTGACTTTGGTGGTTGTCCCACAGTCCTGGCATCTCCAAAATGCTGGGGTCTCCACTGAAACTGAGGCTGCACCTTCACTAATAGGTCTTCTGGCCTCTCAGGGTGCAAAGCCTCAGACTTTCTCCATGATCTTTGCAATCCTGGGGGGTCTTCGCTGGAACCAAGGCTGTACTTTTACCACAGGCTTTTCCTGGCCTCATCTGGTCTCTGTGATCCCTTCATATTTCCAACACCAGAACCATCCAGAAGACTCTTACACATTACCAAGTCCTGCTTCCAGGTTGAAATGGATGCTCAGGTCCCCTCTGGACCACAGCTTCTGTGTTCTGGCTGAGGAGATTCTTCCCAGAAGATTTTGCTAAAATGATATTGGTCTCTGGTCATTTATATATGATTTTACAACCCCAGTTAATCAGCCTCAATTGTCCCAGTAAAACAAAAGTTTCACTTCAAGTTCTGGCTTCTTCTAATCACAGCTGATTCTTCTGCCCCAGGCAACAAAACCCAAAGATTCTTGTGATGGTTAATCCTGGGTGTCAACTTGACTGGACTAAGGAACAAATAAGAGAAAAAGGATCTTCAGATTGGACCGCCTCAACCCGGATCACCCACCCCAATTGTGGGCATTACCTTCTGCCGGCAGACAGTATTAAAGGCCACGGCAGAGGGAGCTGGTCCCTTTTTTCCTGCGGCTTGCCTCTCTCTCACTGGTGAGTTTGTCTTGCTGCTGTGATCAACCCTTCAGATCCCAGTGTGTACTGAGACCAGCACATCTCCTGGAATCCACCAGGCCTTCAGCACCAGATTGGGGCTACTGAGACATCCAGCCTTGCAGACTGAGCAGTTCCCTGGATTCTCAGCCTCTCCAGTGTGGTGCAGCTACTGTTGGACTACTTGAGCTCTGTCATGTGAGCAAATCAATAAATTGTATACAGCTATTTATTCATCCTGTTACTTCTGTTTCTTTAGAAAACCCTGACTAATACAATTCTCAATTCAAAATATCACACAAACAGAACTGATGGTCTCCATTTCCTTTTGAAGCTTCAGAAGCCAGCCTCCATTGTCTACAGCTCTTGCAGTATAACTTTTCCAAGCTTTGGTGAACAAACTCTAAGCATTCAATAGCCTTTCTAGCCCAAAGTTCCAAACACTTCCATAATCCTCCCGAAAACAACTGGGTCATGCATGTCACAGCAATATCCCATGATTCTGGTACCAACGTCAGTTCTAGTTTGCTTTCAATCTCTATGACAAAACACTCTAACCCATATCAACTTGTGGAGGAAAGGGGTTTGTTTGATATTTTCCTTTTTTTTTTTTTTTCCTTACAACTCCCAGTTCATAGTTCATCACTGAGGGGGCCCAAGGTAGGAACTCAGGGCAGTAACCTGGGGACAGGAGCTGTAGCACAGGCCATGGAGGAATGCTACTTACTGGATTGCTCCTCTGGCCCCTGCTCAACCTGCATTCTTATACAATATACAGCTACTTGCCCAGGGGTGGCACCACACACAGTGGCCTGGGTCTTCCCACGTCAATCAACAATCAAGAAGATGTCCACAGACCTGGCCACAGGCCAGTCCAATGGAGACAGCTCCCCAGTTGAGGCTCCCTCAACCCAGGTGTGTCAACTTGACACTAAAGCTATTTAGCACACACACCCACAGACCTCTCAACCGGCTATGGCACAGGTAGGTGTAACTTTGCAGGCAGTTTGGACTTGTAGATCATAGGATTCACAGCTAGGTAAGATAAATTATGCATGTTCTCCCCCTGTACTCTACTCAGCACCCTCTACTGGATTTAATGCCAACCAGCATGAGGCAGATTCCAGCTCAGTGACAGCCTGGTTCTCTGTATTTTACAAACAAGGTGTGTGGTTGTATAACATACCTCAACCTGTAGTTCTGGTGCACAACCTGTAGGACTGACAGGAGCTTAAATTGATTTTCAGGCTTCCTGGGCCTCACTGACCCATTCCTGTGGAGATTTCTGTTAAGATAGTGAATTACGTTCAGTAAAAGAATATAGTAATTATAATACATCAAAAGTAAATGCAATTGCACTATGATAACACCTATTTAAGTGAACAAATTTTAAATGCATCCTTAGCAAATCATTTATGAAAAGCAATGTAATATTTAAGTGATCTAGGATTAATATTAGTATTTTAACTCTTTATCATTTTATGCCTTATACCCTGTATTAGTCACCTTTCTGTTGCTGTGATAAATCACCATGACCAAGGAACTTATAAAAGGAAGAGTTTATTTGAGCTTACAATTAACAGTTTCAGGGAATTAGAGTCCACTGTGGTGGGAGGCATGGCAGCTGGAGCTGGAGCAGCAAGCCGAGGGTCACATCTTGCAATGAGCACAGGAAGGAGAGAGAGAGAGAGAGAGAGAGA
>VZQC01002991.1:0-43358 GCA_009823505.1 Rhizomys pruinosus | reverse complement strand
AAGTCTTTATTTTCCTCTGGAACTACATTTTTTGCAGCCATGCTTTCTTCCAGGCTTCTACTAAAATGGCCCCTTAAGTTCTACTTATAGTAGTCAACAGCTTTTCTAGCCCAAAGTTCCAAATTCTTCCACATTTCTCCAAACATCCAGGTGGTCAGGTTCTTCACAACCAACAGCCCACTCTCTGGTACCAAATAACTGTATTAGTCACCTTTCTGTTGCTGTGATAAAACACCATGACCAAGGAACTTATGAAAGGAAGAGTTTATTTGAGCTTACAATTGACGGTTCCAGGGAATTAGAGTCCATTGTGATGGGAGGCATGGTGGCTGGAGTTGGAGCAGCAAACTGAGGGTCACATCTCGAAATGAGCACAGGAAGCAGAGAGAGACTGGAGACCATGAGGCTTGTTAAACTCACTAAGCCTGCCCCCAGTGACATACTTCCTCTAGCATGGCCACACCTTCTAAGACCTCCAAAAACAGTGCCACCAACTGGAGACAAATGTCTGAATACTTACAGCCTATGGGGGACACTCATTCAAACCACCACATAACCTCAATTAGAAAAGCATAAAGGAACTGGAGTTAAAGACGGTTCTCAGCCACTATGTGGGTGCTGAGAATCCAACTCGGGTCCTCTATAAGAGCAGTTGGCGCTCTTAACCACTAGGCCTCTCCCCAGTTCCAGGGGAATCCGACACCCTCTTCTGACCTCTGCAGCATTGCACCATAAGGGTGCACAAACCTGCATGCAGACAGTACATTTATACACACAAACAAATGAATAAATAAAATTTAAAAAAGAAAATCATAAAGGGAGAATAGGAATAATGATTGTTATTTGTATTAACTTCAAATTTGTTTTGGACCAACAGTTGACATAGGTAGATAGATTGTACTCTCCTCATTAGTTACATCATGTTTTTTATCAGGCCAATGTGCTATTAAAAATAATGGTATAGACTAGATAGTTAATGTACCCTGACTATATATAAGTGCACCCATGTGTGCAATGCTCAGAGAGGGCAGAAGAGGGCATCAGATCCCCTGGAACTGGAGTTACAGATGGTTGTTACCTGCCATGTGGGTGCTGAGATTTGATCTTGGGTCCTCCACAAAACCAGCCAGTGCTCACTCAACCTCTGAGCCATGTCTCCAGCACCATAATCATTTATTTTTTATATTCTTTAATAATTTCAATTCTAAGATGAAGACAGAGCAGATTCACTGTATGGGAAGCACCTGTTTTTATGTTTATGTGTAGCATACCATTTCTTCACTGATTCTCATCGGTAAAAGGTGAAGGAAGCTTTTTATGTAATTTCACAGTGACAAAATTCCCAATTCTGAATGATCCATATTTATGAATTATAAAATTCATATGTGTTCCTGAAGATCTCATGTTCACCCACTCTCACAATATGGGGAAAGATTTCAAAATAAAAATCATATGATAAAATATCATTTACTTCATAATGTTCAGTGTATTTCATGTTTGCATCTCCATTTGTAATAACCATTGTGCCCATTTCTCAGTTTGACCAACATAGAATACCAATATACTCTGAAATTGTATCTTGACATTGAGATCAATAGGAATCCTCATTTTAACCAAATGTGTCTTAAGATTTTTCACATCTTCAAGGTAAGTGTTGAGGATAGTTGTCATTGTTCACTAGCTTAAATCTGACTATGCAGTCTCTTGAAATTCTTCCTTATACATCTGTTATGGGACCTCATATATGCTAGGCAAGTGCTCTACTGAGCTGTAGCTCCAGTCCCTGTATTTTTTGTATGCATGAGACATATTTAAATTTTTAATTTTCCCACAAAGTTTAGGCCCTGAAGTTTACAAAACTAATTTGCACATGGGCTAATAAAGTCTTGGAAAGTCATGGAGTTCTTGAAGAAATACGAACAACTAAAGCAATTGTTATTTGGGTTTTTGTACACTTGGAGAATGCATTTCTAACTGACACATGGACTATTTCACATTAATGTACCTGGCTAACCACAGCTCATCTTTACCACACTTGGAAGTAAAACAGGTTCTGAAGGGCCACTATTTTAGACAAGCACATATGAAATAATAGACCAGATACTTACCCAATTCACTGGCTATTTTCCAGGAAGCACCATAGCTCATATCATATTTCACCAAGGTTTTCACCTCCAATCTTACCTCCAAATCCCCAAACACTCCTAATATTTTCAGGTTGAAATCACTTACATCATATAATGACCCAGTGGAAGACCACTTCCTCTAGGACTTTTCCACATCTCTCCATTTGCCTACTCTCAGAAAACTGACCATCCAACTTGTTCATGTCACCTTGGACCCTGAGAGACTTCTGGCACAGATCCTGTAAGAGCTCTCTGTAATGACTTTCTTCAGCTGTCTTTCCTCCTGCATGTTGTAACTGCCTGCAGTAGTCTAATGGAGACCCCACAAAAATGCTACCATTTATGTCAATATTATTCAGAAATGATGCAACTGAGAAGGAATTTTGAGTGGGAGCTTATCTAGTTATATAAAAAGAGCCAAGGCGGGTGTGGTGGCACGTGCCTTTACTCCCAGCACTCGGGAGGTAGAGGTAGGTGGATCTCTGTGAGTTCAAGGCCAGCCTGGTCTACAAAGCGAGTTCCAGGACAGCTGGTACTAAAAGGGAGACCCTGCCTCAAAAATACCTAAAAGAAAAGAAAAAAAAAAACAACAAAGAGCCTACAGGCAGAGGCAGTTACATGGATCCTCATAAAGAGGAAATAAGCCACCAAACATGGTTGTGCACCTTTTAATCTCAACTTAGTCTATATAATGAGTTCTAAACCAGCCAAGGGTACATAGTGAGACTGTGCCTCAAAAACAAAACAAAACAAAAACTCGAAAACAAAACAAAAGACTGGGACTGAAAGCTGGTTAAGTAGTCAAGAGCACTGGCTGCTTCTTCCAGGTTTGGTTCCTAGCATCTACACTGTGACTAACAAACATGAACAACTCCAGTTCCAGGGGATTTTATACCCCCTTCTAGCCTCTGTAGACATTGGACAACATGGGATTAGGGGGTGGGGTTCGTGATGAGTGGAGTGTGTGCATTTACACACATATATTATTCACTCACATAAAATAAAATAATGGAAAAAGATAAAAAATGAGGAGGTGAAATAAAGATGGAAACAGAGAGAAGTATGACCATTAAGGAAGAAAAAAAAAAGCTACAAGGGTCAAGAATGGATTCTCTAGAGTTTCTGGAAAGAGTAAGAGTATAGATCCAGAACTGTGAGAGGATGAATTTCTGTCAGGGTAAACTATCAAATCAGAGATTCAACCACCACAGGAAATGAGCTCAGCATAGATCTTCAACCATTGCACTTCCAATGCAATAAAAACACAAAGCAATACATCAGAGATTCTACTTCTATCAACTAAACAAACACCTAGAGATGCCAAGATATCTGTGAAACATTTCTACGATAGTGTTGACATTATAAACCAGTGGACATTTGCCTTAGAAAGAGTAGTACAAGCACTAAGTGCCATATAAAAATGGTTTTCCCCCTTTGATTAGGTATACTAGTCTTGACAATTCTAAGGAAACAGCTCAAAACTGTATTTGTGAACAAAAGAGAGGGAAAAAAATCAAATATTCAGACTATTATCTGTAAACAGCAAAAATTTCTACTGTAGTCATATCTAAAATGTCTTACCAAAAGGAAAATTTGTTAAGAAAATTATGATTAGCTAATGTTAGTAGATATTTTACCACTATTAAAATTAGTTATTTTAACTAGGCCAAAATGGGGAAATCTATCTAATATGGATATCTGAGTCAAAAATTACAGACACTAGGTGGTTCTCAAAGCAGTCCAGTAGGAATGTTTTAATTTCCTGGGAAATCTGTATTTCCAAGGACTAATTAATTAATATTTGTAACATGAGAATGTGCTACATAACTTCTGGCAAAGTCACACTTGTGGAGCTGGGTTTGAGGTAGATGTGAAAAGGTGCTGAATGAAAACCAATACAGAAAGGAGACTACAAGTGTTCAACTTGATTTCTAAGTTAGAGAAGTCACACAGTGCTGGACAGATACACACTTCTCATTAGTAGTCAATTGTGGTTACTAAAAAGTAAAATGAAAACAAATTTTATTTTAAATTCATTTGATGTGTTTCTACTTTTAATCGTGTGTGTGTGTGTGTGTGTGTGTGTATGTGTGTGTGTGTGTGAGAGTGTGAGTGTGAGTATGTGTGTGTGTGTGTGTGTATCTGGGCATCTGAGACCACAGGTCCGTAGGATGCCCAGGACATGGCGTTATGGGTGGTTGTGAACCACCTAATGTGGTTGCTGGAAATTGAGTTTGGGTCTTCTGGAAGAGCAGTAAGTGCTTTTAATCATAGAGTCATCTCTCCAACAAGCTTTTAAATAATTTCGTTTATTTGGGAGGGGGCATGCAGGTGCATGGTGCACATGGATCCAGGGATCCATCTTAGGTGTCTATACTTGTGTTACAAGCACTTTTACCTGTTGAGCCATCCTTCTCACCCAAAATTTCTTCATTTATCTGTACTCTTTTTTTTTCTCCCAATGTTTATTAAGTTCCCAGAGAATAAATTTCATTAAATTCTTTGGACTTGGGGCTGGAGAGATGGCCTAGAGGTTAAGAGAGCCAACTGTTCTTGCAGAGGACCCGGGTTCGATCCCCAGCACCCACCTGGCATCTGAGAACCGTCTTTAACTCCAGTTCCAGGGGAATCTGATACCCTCTTCTGACCTCCGCGGCATTGCACGACACGGGCGCACAAACCTACATGCAGACAGTACATTCATACACATAAAAAATAAATAAAATAAAATAAAAATAAATAAAAATAAAAAATAAATAAATTCTTTGGACTTAAATATTTAATAAATTGAATTATTTTGGTAATTCTTTTGGCTTAGGATTCCTATGACAAAAATTACTCTAATATTAAGTGCTTCATGAGTAAGAAGGCTCAGGAACCTTTAATGTATACCAGGGTAACAACTAATCTGGAAAACAAAGTACATCAAATACAAAGGAATTCTGTAAACATGAGCAAGTAGAGTGAGAACAGGGTATATTTCTTCTCAAAGAAGTTTTTATTTAATATTGTTGCAATACTGATTTTAGCAAAAGTGTGTGTGTGTGTGTGTGTGTATGTGCCTCATGATTACAAAAATAATCTGCTAAGTTTTCTAATTACGAATTCCAAAATTACAAGCACAAGTTTATATTTTTACTAATGGCTTTTTAGTGTTAATAAGATATATTATCATTTCTTATGTAAAGTAATAAATTATTTCTCAAAGCATTCTTTTTAAAGAAAAATCAAGTGAAAAATCAGGAGAGTAATGGAAGACCACAAAGAAATAAGATTTTTCCAGATAACTGGGGAGCTACTAAATGAACTTATAACAATAATAATAGTATACACAAGACCCATGCAAATACAAACTACACAAAACCCTGGCACAGAAGGCCCAATCTTAGTTGAGAAAATATTGGCAACCAATGACAAGTGGGAGGGTTGATTTTCTTTAAAGGAGAGACTATAGACAGGCTGACTAGGCTCACACCAAGGGACATTTGGAGACAGAAACATGGCTCAATAGGCCTTAACATATGCAGCAGAGTATATGAAATCCAGCAGTGAAGTGATAAGAGGGGTGCAGATAGGGGAGGGTGTTAAATACTATCAAAATATATGGCCTGGGATTTGCAAAAAAAATCAATTAAAAAAACACACACAAACAAAAAAAATCAGTCATGAAGAGTGAAATACCCTAAGGAAAAAAAAATATTTGCATACACACATGCCTGAGTATGCACCAAATGTGTGGAAATAGTCTCAGAAAGCAGAACAAGATGTTGGATCTTCTGGGGCTAGAGTTACAATATAGGTACTGGGAACCAAACTCAGGTCTTCTTCAAGAGCAGCCAGTGGTGAGTCTATACCTCATAGAACTTACACTCTAGCAGCAAAGCCAGAATCCATATGGTAAACTTTTAACCAGTACTTTTTATAAATGTGGTTCTGGTGATAGAACAAAGCAGTTTCATACTGCTTGGGGAGTGCTCAAAATCCTGAGCCCCTCCAGCTCCATCAAGACATGAAGTGTCTGTGACTATAAAAATTAAAGGTAAAGTAAGTTTTGGCCCTCTCTAGATAGGAAGGAGTTTATAATGGAGTAGAAAAATAATCTACAATTCATGTGGTAAATTGAATGGTGGCTTTTCCAAAGATTTACTCACAAAGCAAGTGAATTCGTGTTGTCCAATTTGGTAAAGGGTATCTAAGGAAGGACCTAGAAATCATCCTGGATTATCTGAATGATCCCAAAATGCAAAATCAAATGTCTTAAAAATCAGAGAAGGGATGCAGAAAAGGCATGTAGAGACAGAGGCAGTGCTTGTAGCACTCAGTCACAAGACCATGAATATCTGGAGCACCCAGAACCTAGAAAAGGCAGGGAGCAATTCCTATTCAAGGCCTTCAGAGGAAGCACAGTCCTAACAGAATGCTGGTTCAGACTTATGGCCTATAATTTGTTTTTTTGGATTTTTTTTTGTTTGTTTGTTTGTTTGTTTCCAGAACTGAGGACAAAACCCAGAGCCTTGAACTTTCTAGGCAAGTGCTCTGCCACTGAGCTAAATCCCCAAACCCATGGCCTCTGAACTGTAAGAGAATGAGCAGATGTGGAGCTGAAGAAAGCCCAGCAGATACAGTGCTTACCACACAGTCCTAGCAATCTGAGTTTGATCTCCACAATCCATGTATTTGGATTAATGAACCAACTCTACAAAGTTTTCCTCTGATGTCCACATATACATAGGGACACATGCACACACACATGGACACATGTATACACACACACATGCATGCACACACACATACATACACAATACATAAAAGCAAACTGTCACCAGGTTTGTGGTGATAGCCACAGGATACTAAGCAATACAGCATAGAAATAATTACCTCTAGAATCTTAACTGCTTTCCTCATATGCGGCTCTTCCCAAATGTCTTGATTTTCATCAACTCTCTTCAGTTGTTTAATTTATCTTTGCTATAAAAAAGTCTACACATAAACAATCAATATTTTGTCATTATGATTACAGCAGTCAAAATTAGGGCATAATTTTATGCAGGATTAGCAGCATTATATATGCTATTTATTTCTCACAGTAATCTAAGAAGAGGGAACCATTATTATGTTCATTTAAAAAATAAGGACACACACTGGGTGGCTAAAAATTTTGTTTTAGGTCTATGTTCCAAAGAGAACTCAAATGTAATCTTACTCCAGAGTCTCCATCCTCATTGCCAAATTGTCCCACTTTTTCATGTGGAAAAGAAAGTTTTAGGTCTCCTTACAAAAGATGTCCAATTAGGGTCAGTGAGATGGACCTGCTTGTAAAGGTGCTTGCTGCCAAGCCTCAAAAGCTTAGTATAATCCCCTGGAACCTGAATGGTAGAAGAGAACCAACTCATAAGTAGTCCTCTGACCTATTCACACTTACATACATGTACACACACACATACACACACACACACACACAAACAAGAAAATAACAACAATGAAAAAACACAACAAATCAAAAATAGGGCTAGTGAGATGGCCCAGTGGATAAAGGTGACTGATGTCAGGTCTAATGACCCAACTCCAATCCCAGAAATCTATACCACATGATGGAAAATACCCCAAGTACCACAAGTTGTCCTTTAACAGCCGTGCCTGGACTATGATATGCCTGAAATTCATTCATACATGCGTGTACCCTCTCACATAAAATATAACTAGAATGGAATAAAATTTAAAACTACATAATTTTATGAAAAATCTCTAATACAAACCTGAGATTTGGAACATTTATAAATAATTTCTGGTTACTTGAAATATAGCTCAGCTGGTAGTCTTTGCTTAGTGTGTATGAAGTGCTGAATTTGATCTCCACCACCTTTTAAGTGTCATGAGGCTGTACACACCTGGAATCCCAGCAATTGGTAGGTGAGGGCAGAGGGATCAAAAGTTCAAGATCATTTTCAGTGTGAGTTTGAGGCCATCCTGAGATACAGTAGATACTGTCTCAAAAATAATTTCTGGGTACCAGTCTTATGCTGAAAAAAATACTATTTGAATAAAAGCTTGGTAAGGTATAAATAATATGAATAAGGGACTGGAGAGATGGCCTAGCGGTTAAGAGTGCTAACTGCTCTTGCAGAGGACCCGGGTTTGATCCCCAGCACCCACATGGCGGCTGAGAACCGTCCGTAACTCCAATTCCAGGAGAACTCCAGTTCCAGGGGAATCCGACACCCTCTTCTGACCTCCGAGGCATTGCATGACACTGGTGCACAGACCTGCATGCAGACAGTAGATTCATACAAATAAATAAATAAATAAAATAAAACAAAAAATGAATAAATAAATAAATAAATAATATGAATAAGAAATGTGAAAAATGCTTTGTGACTTCATTCCTGATGGAGGAATTTTTTATTAGAGTAGGGAAGATTTTAGCATATGACATCTAAAATTTCAGCAACAAGTTTCATGTTAACCAAAAAATTCTTTCTAAAAAAATATCAGTGGAAAATTTCCAACATTACAACACAAAGACACTGCACTGTTTTTTAAAGTTGTCAAAAATCAAGTACGACCTGACCCAGTCATACCACTCCTAGGTATATACCCACAAGACTCATCTTACTGCAGAGATACATGCACGGCCACGTTTATTGCAGCTCTCTTCACAATAGCAAAAAGCTGGAACCAACCCAAGTGCCCCTCAACTGATGAGTGGATAGAGAAAATATGGTACATCTACACAACGGAGTTCTATGCAGCAGTGAAGAAAGATGACGTCATGAACTTTGCAGGTAAATGGATGGAACTAGAAGATATTATGTTAAGTGAAGTAACACAGTCCCAGAAAAACAAACGACAAATGGTATAGCTCATCTGTGGATGCTAGCGCCAATTACCTAGTTGTAAGTATTTCTTGTGCAGGGCTCCTTGAGCTCCTTTCCAAGTAGTTGGGAGTGATGCATATTGGAAAGAACAACAACAACAGAAAAGACTGTGTCAAAGAACTGACTGAAACCCTGAACTTCTGCTCAAAACAGTCAACTTCTACATGGAGAATTTTAAGACTGAGAAAAATATGAAAAACATGTTTGGCAGAATGCATGACCTCTGGTGGGATGGGGGGGTAGGGAGGGTGACACAGGTCTAGATTTGATTTGTAATATAATCTTGTACAAAAAATATTTTAAAAAATTAATGCAAACAGAAAAAAAAATCAAGTATGGAAATTTCACTAGTAAACATCATGAAATACACCCTTGGATAATGACATTTTGATAGAATCTAATCATTTAGATGCCAAGATATTATAGACCAAATTTATCATGAAAATCATTATCTTTAAAATATAAGTTACTGGGCTGGAGAGATGACCTAGCGGTTAAGAGCGCCGACTGCTCTTACAGAGGACCTGGGTTCGATCCCCAGCACCCACATGGCAGCTGAGAACCCTCTGAAACTGCAATTCCAGGAGAACTCCAGTTCCAAGGGAATCCGATACCCTCTTCTGACTTCCACTGCATTGCACGACATGAGTGCACAAACTTGCATGCAGACAGTACATTCATACACATACAGTAATAAATAAAAATTAAAAAAATAAGTTACTATATGACTTTTGGGGGGAGAGGGCCTAATTTTTATTGAGATAAGATCTCAGTTTACAGCCAGGCTGACCTCAAGTTTGTGATAATCCAAGTTGAACTTCCTAAATGAGGCACAAACCATCATGCCATGCTATAGCATATTCTTATGGACTTTTAAAATAACTTTTTATTATTGTGTGTATACGATAGTATGTGTCTGTATGAGTGCATATGTGCCACAGCAAGTGTACAGAGGACAACTTTCAGGAGTTGGTTCTTTCTTTCAAACTTTATGTGGGTTCAATGAATCAAACATTTTTAGCCAGGTCTGCTTGGTATTTGAGCCATCTTGCTCACCCTTTCTACAGAAATTTTATTATACCATCTTCCTTTACCTCTCAAATGCTGGGATTACAGGCAAGAGCCTTGCAACTGGTGTTATGTGAAGCTGGGGAGAAAAAAGTGAGTTTGAGACCAGAACAGATAGGAATACACAGTGAAACCCTATATCAAAAAACTGGGGCAAATCAATTCAAATAGCAAGGGATTCAATAAATTTATAATTGCATAAATAACTATAAGTAGAGACCTGCCAAGACTCTGATCTTTTCCTAGTCTGGTATAATGACGCTATTGTGATGTGAATGAAAACAAGCCAGCATGTCTTTTAAGTAAAGTTCAGCTATTTATATGCAAAACCAAACCATCACAGCACTTGTTAGCATGTCTATGGATAACCAAACCTGATGGCACACACCTGTAATCCCAGGATACTCCAAGACACTGTCTTGAAAGAGTTTTTCTTTTTTCTTTTAAAGGACTGGTGAGATTATTCAGTGGTTAAGGCACTTGCCAGGAAACCTGATTACCCGAGTTCAATACCTGGAAAGCACATGGTATAAAGAGAAAACAAACTCCTTTGAATTTCCTCTGACTCTCTCTCTCTCTCTCTCTCTCTCTCTCTTTTTCTCTCTCTCTCTCTTCCCTACATACACACACACACACACACACACACACACACACACACACATTAAAAAATTTTTAAAGTAGAGTGGAAAAAAAATCCGGGGGCAGGGGGGGAATTGGGATATATGTCTCAATGAAAGATTGTGTGCTCAGATGTTTGGATCCTGGGTTCAATCCCCAGAAACACATGGACATCAAAGGACAATGAGAAGTGATACCAGATCCCCAGCCTCTCCTCTTTGTCATTCCTGGATACAAGAAAGCCACTGTGAATTTCCCCCTCCTTTTCTTTTTGTTTTTGAGGGGGGTCTTTTCGAGACAGGATCTCCCTGTAGCCCCAGCTGTCCTGGAACTCACTCTGTAGACCAGGATGGCCTTGAGCTCACAAAGATTCGCCTGCCTCTGCTAGGATTAAAGGCGTGCACCACCACACCCCCTCCTTTTCTAACTCTGCTACCTTCCAGGCTCCATAGTCTAGCTAAAATAGGGAAGATGGAGCACAGTTCACAAATATTAGACCTTTCTTCTGTGACTTAATGCCAGCTGTAGCCTATTGAAGTATCAAAGAAGAAGAAGAAAAAGAAGAAGAAGAAGAAGAAGAAGAAGAAGAAGAAGAAGAAGAAGAACAACAACAACAACAACAACAACAACAACAACAACAACAGCAACAAACTGGCTAGCTAGATGGCTTAGGGTATAGGCAAGCCTGACAACCAGAGATCTGAATTTGGCTTCTGAACCCTCATGGTTGAAGGTGACAACTAACCCCAGTAGATTGTCCTTTGACCTCTACATTCATGCTATACATTACCATGTACACACACACACACACACACACACTCACACACAATAAATGTAAAAAAAAAAAAAGACCAAGGTTGATGGCACACACTTGTATTCCCATCATATACCAAGACAGTCTTGAAAGACTTTTTTTTTGGTGTTTTTGAGACCAGGTCTCCCTGTAGCACCAGCTGGCCTGGAACTCGCTCTCTAGACCAGGCTGGCCTGGAACTCACAGAGATCCACCTGCCTCTGCCTCTGTCTCTGCCTCCTGAGTGCTGGGATTACAGGTGTGTGTCACCATACCAGGCCTCAAAAGAGTTTTTTTTTGTTGTTGTTTTTTTTTTAAAAAAAAGAACTGGTGAGATGACTCGGTGAATAAAGGCACTTCCTACCAATCTTGATTACCTGAGTTTATTCCCTGGGACCTACATGGTATAAGGAGAGAACAAACTCCTGCAGGTTATCCTTGGACTAACACACACACACACACACACACACACACATATGTATGTATGTATATGTATTCTTAAAATGTTTTTGGTATATTTTGACTTGGGATGTCCTGTAGACCCAGCTGGCCTGAAATTCATGATGTAGACCAGGCTGGTCTTGAACTCAAAGAAATCCACCTGACTCTGCCTCCCAAGTAATAGGATTAAAAGCATGCTCCAGCTTGGGGCTTGGTGGTGCACACTTTTAATCCTAGCACTCAGGAGGCAGAGACAGGCAGATCTCTGAGTGCGAGGCCAGCCTGGTCTGCAGAGTGAGTTTGAGGCCAGCTGGGGCTACCGGGAGACCCTGTATCAAAACAAACAAAAAAATGCATACTCTACCATACCCAGCATATTTAACATTTTTTTCTTTTTTTTTAAATTTATTTTTGTATGTGTATAAATGTACTGTCTGCATGCAAGTTTGTGCACCCGTGTTGTGCAATGCCGCGGAGGTCAGAAGAGGGTGTCGGATTCCCCCGGAACTGGAGTTCTCCTGGAATTGGAGCCTCAGACGGTTCTCGGCCGCCATGTGGGTACTGGGGATCGAACCTGGGTCCTCTGTAAGAGCGGTCGGCGCTCTTAACCGTTAGGCCATCTCCCCAGCCCCCATATTTGACATTTTAAAGGGTAAAATTGTTCATGTAGGGCATTGAGATATGGCTCAATAAAATATAGTGTGCTCAGATGTATGGAGCCTGGGTTCAAGCCAAAGAGACATATGTTGGTTGGTATGGAGGGGAAAACAAACAGAATACCCCTTAGACTCTTCTCAAGTGTGGATGGAGGACTGTAGGATAGATGGCGGAAGACTGAGGCATGCCCTTGGCAGCTGGCCTCAGGGCTCAGGGTTCCCAAGAGACTGAATGCATCTTATGGACCATGTTAGGAACCTTATTGCACAAGATGAATATTGATCTGGCTATAGGTACTTCTTTATTGATTTCAAATTTCTGAACCCAGGGTATGGTAAGTAAGAAGGAAAACAATTAGAGACCCAATATGGCTGTCTAGCAAGAGCAATGATAGAGATGGTAACTCTCTGAAAAAAGACCTAGAAACATGACTCTGGACCTCTTCATTTTATTAAGAATCTTGCTACTCCTATATTGATCTAAAAATTCAGAACTAATGATTTGGTAAGTTAGAGGGATAATAACTGGGGAGTCAAGATGGCAACACCAAGCACACAAACAAGGCAGAACTGGGACTGACTGCTCAGAAGCACCAGTGGATCAATCACAACCAAGCAGTTCTGGCTGTCCAGAGGCAACACTTTCTCATAAATAAATTTTGTTTCAAAGACTGAATCCTGGGCTTGAGAGTTCTTCTGTTTGGTTTTTCAGACCCAACATACAGTGAGGTCATTGTGCCAAGTGAGGACCAGAAACAGCCAAAGCATAACCTGCATTCAAGGACTATGAATGGCTAACTTTGATGAAGAAATTCAAACAGTTCTGACTTAGGAGGAAAAGAGAAATTCCTACATGACATTCCTAAGGAGTGTGGAAGAGAAACAGAAATTGACAGTGAAAATCCCATTCCAAGAAACCTGGGTGTATCCTGTTCGAGAAGCAGGTACAAAGGAAAGGGAATGGGCCTTACTTTGGCACACCTGAGTGTAAGAATTATACATCACCAACACTGATGAGATATGATTTCTATGGCACCCAGGCCAGATGTGTTATGTAAGATGGACGGGTTTTTTTCATTTGAAAAAAGAAGACATAAGGTGAGAGAGGATGACAGAGGAAATGGGACAGGAGGAGTTAATAAATTTCATTGTATGAAATTCTTGAATCAATAAAATTTCTTTTAAATTAAAAAAAAGTAGGCCTGGAGAGAAGGCTCAGCTCTTAAGAGCACTAACTGCTGTTGCAGAGGACCCAGGTTTGATTCCCAGCACTCACATGGCAGCTAAAAATCATCCCTAACTACAGTTCTAGGGGATCTGACACAGTCTTCTGACCTCCGAAAGCATTGCTCAACACAGGTGCATTTATATACATGCAGGCAATACACTAATACACAAAATTAATAAATAAAATTTTTTAAGTGAATGAAGATTACCCCCCGTCCATGCACACAGTGCATATATTTCTGCAAGATAGGATTTTTGTCCTTCAGTGGAATACCTGCTCAGGGAAGCAGGGTAAAGGCATTACTTACAGGATCAGNTGCTGGGATTACAGAGTGTCACCACGATCAGTTTACGGGGTGCTGGGGACTGAACCCAGGGCTTGCTGCATGCTAAGGAAGCACTCCGTCAAATGAGCTGCATGCTCAGCCTTGATTTTGTTTTGGAGCTAAGCATGAGATGCCACGAAACCCCTCAGTATGGCATATTTCTTTTTTTTTTTTTTTTTGGTCTTTTTGAGACAGGGTCTCCCTATAGTGCCAGCTCTCCTGGAACTCACTCTGTAGACCAGGCTGGCCTTGAACTCATAGAGATCCACCTGCCTCTGCCTCCCAAGTACTAGGATTAAAGGTGTGTGCACCACGCCCGGTCCAGTCGTCCAAATTTCTTTAATCATCCCAGCAAAGTCCCAGGTTGGAAAGCCACCCTCATATTCCTATGAGAGATACAAATTAAAAAGGGCAGGTGGTTAAGGTGCAAGTACGCACAGACCCAGAGATACATAGCAGCCACAACTTCATAGTTGTGACCAATGCTTCACCCTGGCTCCAGGTTGAGAAGCCAGGTACAAAGCTCCAGGGAGCAGAGGTGTTAGGGGACCTAGAAATGCACCAAGGAATGTGACAAGGACTACCATTCACCATCTTAGGATTTCCTCAGAGCAACCAGACCAACTAAGGAGATCAATATCCCTGTTGCCTCCACTGAGCAATACAGGCAAACAAAGGGGGTGGAGAGGACAGCTCATCAACAGCAATGTACCTGTGAGCATACTACGGGCTTCCCTGCTGAACAATCAACATTAAGTGTGGCTCACCTAAAGTCTTAAAACAGTTTCTGAATTCTGTATTTTTCTCTCAATTCTGATGAAAAGCACTTAAACTTCTTGGATATCAGCAGTGGCACCTCAGAAATTGTAGGTCCCAGCTGCACCTCAGCTGCTTATCTGTTACAGGTGCCTGTCCTGAAACTTATCCAAGTCTCCCAAGAAAGCTACCTGAATTCATTTTATTCTTATTTCAGAGTTCTGGGCCCTCTTCTCCTTCTGCTTATTCTTGATTTTTTTCCATTTCTTTCACAATAATGATTTTCTGGAAAGGAAAGGAAAAACAGAAATCCACTTTTTACTCATCTGGGTCAGTCTTATTCTCTAGCTATTTAGCTGAATCGTGGGCCTTTCTCAGAACAGGCCTTCTCTGGATTCTTTTTTTTTTTCAATTATTTATTTTTGTGGGTGCATGCATGCACATACTGCACAAGTGTGTACAGGTCAGAGACCAACTTTAGGGAGTCAGTTATCTCCTTTCTCCATGTGGCATCTGAGGATTGAACTCAGGTTGTCTGGTTTGGTGGCAAGTACCTTTTACCTGATGAACTGTCTCACTGACCTTCTTTTCTAGATTGTCTGAAAACTACTACACACAAGAAATGACAGAATGATTCTTAGATGGAGAAATACATGAAGTACCAACTGGGCTAATGTGAGGTAAGAGCAATAATGACCCACTTTGGTATAAACCCAAGCTCTCTTTATACCTCAGCAGTGACTTTCTCTTTAGTCACAAAGAGGTGAGACATCCCTGCTTCATCTTCATAAGCACTCTGGGCTAATTTTTAAGACCTTAGCTGTGATCACACCTCAAATACATCAGATGGCTTCTGCCAACCTTCTGTATCTTATGAAAGACTCAATCCTTGGCCACAGCACAATATACCTGCAAGGTAACAAAATGATTTGAACTATGGTGCCCAGGTAGACCTGATGTTAACCACCTGTTGTGCACTAGGAGCAGGAGTGCTAACAGCTCAGTGTGTCTATCTGAATTCAGTTTGCAGAAGAGCTGCTTCGGATAGGGTGGACTTCCTCTTCTATCTCCTTGCTGACCATGGTTAATTGTATTTCAGTCACTGTAGCCCAGGAGGGGTGAGAGGGAGAGCTGTGAGAAAACAAGAGTCACGGGTGAAGGAACCAGGCAGAACAGAGGAGCCTTCAGTTGAATCCAGGGAAGTCATGGGCCACTAGAAGGTGGCTACTTGCCAAGCTGTTTGAGGATGAGTGCATCTTGGGCTTTTCCCTTGGACCTCACCCTGAACTCAGCCACCCTCTGTCAAGGCTTGCCCCTGGGATCAAAAAATCTTAAAAGGATGCAGGAGTAGTCCAGTATGAGTTTTTCCATGGAGGGAAAGCCTTCAGAGACCTGGTTTTGCACATTTGACCCAAGCGTGAGTTCTCAGGCCAGGCCTGTTATTTGATGAATCATCCTGGGGGAACCTCAATAAAGTCACTTGGGAAGAAATATACATAAAAAAATACATGGTAATAACATTGGAAAACCCTAGTACTCATATGAGAATCACC
The DNA here is from genome assembly GCA_009823505.1 of Rhizomys pruinosus. Classification (NCBI taxonomy): domain Eukaryota; kingdom Metazoa; phylum Chordata; class Mammalia; order Rodentia; family Spalacidae; genus Rhizomys; species Rhizomys pruinosus. The sequence continues at coordinate 26,919 of VZQC01002991.1, read as the reverse complement.
TGGGAGTCTCAGTAGAATCAATAGAGGTGCTCATCAGGATAAAAAGCCAAGTAATTAACAATGTTCTGAAATTTGCTGAGTCATCTAGCAGGTATCTTTTTAGAGTTCTTTTGTTAAGTAACTTATGTAAAAAAAATACCTCTGATTCACATTGAAACACCTAGGAATGATATTAGAATCATCTAAGAGTCCCAGTATCAGTAGAGATGCTCATCAGGATAAAAAGTGAAATAATTTACAGTGTCCTGAAATTTGCATATCATGTGAATCATTTTAGACTCACTTGGTAAGTAAAGGTTGTAGAAAAAAACAGAGATTTTAAACTGATATTAATCACATTAGAATCACCTGAGAAGCTCATTAGAGCCCATAGAAAGTCTCTTTAGGATAAAATGCCAAGTAACTAACAATGTCCTGAAATTTGCTGAGTCATCCCATGGGACCCTTCACAGTCATTGGAAATTTTATATATATTATACTAATAATATAATATATATATATGCGAGATTCACCATGGTAAACATGAAAACACATTAGAATCACTTGGGGGCTCAATAGAATCAATAAAGGGGATAATTAGGATAAAAGGCAAAGTAATTAACAATATCCTAAAATTTGTTGTCAAAATCTTTTTAGAGTAACTTGGTAAGTAACATGTGTAAAGAAGAAATGTAAATCCCATTGTAAACACCTAGGAGTTATATTATAATCACCTGGGAGTCTCTTTAGAATCTATAGGGAGGCTCATTGGGATATAAATTCAAGTAATTAACAATTTTGTGAAATTCACTGATTCAACCCATGGGAATCTTAGTAGAGTTATTTTGGAAGAAAGGTATGTAGAAAATTCATGAGATTCACATTAGAAACTCCTAGTAATTAGATCCAAATAAATAGACAGGCTCATTAAGATTAAAAAACGGTGCTGGGGTGGTGGCACATGGCCTTTCAATCCTAAGCACTTGCAGACAGAGGCAGACAGACTTATGTAGTTCAAGGCCAGCCTGTCTCAAGCGAATTCCGGCAGCGGGCTACAGGAGAACCTGTTTCAAAAAACCAAAAAAAAAAAAAAAAAAAAAAAAGATTAAAAACCAAGTAATTAACAATTTCCTGAAATTTGCTGAGTCATCTCCTGAGAGTCCTGTGTGAAATAAAGTATGTAGGAAATATATGAGATTGCCATTGCAAACACCTAATAATCACATGAGAATCATCTGGGAGGCTCATTAGGATCAGTAGAGAGGCACATTAGGATATAAATTTAAGCTATTAACAATGACCTGAAATTTCTTGAGGCATCTTAGGGAAATTCTTTCAAGCAATTGGGAAGTAAAATATGTAGAAAATACCTGACATTCATATTGTAAACACCTATTAATCAAACTAGAGTCACTTAGGAGGCTCATTAGAATCAATATAGAGGTGCATTAGGATAAAAAGGTGATTAACAATGACTTGAAATTTTCTGAGTGTTCCTGCAGAATGTCTGTAGAGTGATTTGGGAAACACAGTATGAAGAAATTACATGCAATTCACACCCCAAATTACTAGTAATCACATTATAAACACCTGGAAGTCTCATTAGAATCATTAGAGAATTTCATTAGGTTAAAAATCCAATTAACACTGACTTGAAACTTGCTGAATCATCCTGTAGAACCTCAGTAGAGTCACTTTGGAAGAAAAATATATACAAAATATACAAAATACCTGAGATTCACATTGGAAACAGCTAGTAATCACATTAAAATCACTTTGGAAGCTCATTAGAATCAAAAGAAAGTTTCATTAGGATTAAAAGCCGAGTAATTAAGAGTGACCTAAAATTTACTGAGTCATCTCATGGGAATCTCTGTAGAGTCTCTTGGGAGGAAATGTATCTAGAAAATAATGGAAATTAACAATGGAAACACCTAGTAATCATATCAAAATCACCTGGGAAGAATTATATAGAATTCTTCCAGAATATATAAGAATATATAAGGTAGTCATTATCATATAAAGCCAAGTAATTAACATGACTGGAAATTTAGTGTGTCATCCCAGGGGAACATCTGTAGAGTCACTTGGGAGGTCAAATATGTAGACGATACATGAGATTCACATTGGAAACTCCTAGTAATCACATTAGAATCACCTGGAATGCTCATTAAAATCAATAAATGGGATCATGAGAATAAAAAGCCAAGTAATTAACAGTGTCCTGAAATTTGCTGAGTCAGCCTGGGGAAAACCTGTGTTGAGTCACTTGGGAAGTTAAGTATGACAAAATACCTGATATTCACCCTGGAATTACCTAGTGATCACTTTATAATCATGTGGAAGGTGGAAGGCTTCTTAGAATCAATAGCGAGGGTCATTAGGCTGAAAAAGCAAGTAATATAAAATGACAAAATTTGCTGAATCATCCAGGGGAACCTCTAAAGAGCTATTTGGAAAGTAAAATACGAGGAAAACACATGAGTTTCACATTGTAAACACCTAGTAATCACATTAGAATCATGCTGGAGCTCATTAGAATCAATAGAGACTCTCATTAAATAAAAGGCCAGGTAAATAACAGTGACTAAAAAATTGCTGGGTCATCCCACGTGAACCTTTCTAGAGTCACTTGGCAAGTAATGTTACAGAATATACATGATATTCACATTGCAAACACCTAGCAATCAGCTAAAGTCAAAGATGGGAGACTTATTAGATCTATGGATATAGGCTCATTAGGATAAAAAGCCAAGTAATTACCATTGACATGAAATTTACTGAATCATCCCAGGGAAGCCTCAGTAGAGTTACTTGGAAAGAAAAGTAAATACCTGAGAGTCACATTGGAAACACCTGGGAATCACATTAGAATCAGCTTGGGGAGGGGGTGTGTGTCTGTACAGAGTCAGTAGAGTGGCTCATTAGGATAAAAAAGGCAAGTAATTAACAATGATCTGAAATTTGCTGAGTCAACCCCAGGGAACATTTTTAGCATCACTTAGGAAATAAGGTATGTAGCACATAAATAAGATTTGCATTGGAAACCACTATTTAATCACATTAGAATCACATGGGAGGCTCATTACAGTCAATAGAGAGGCTCATTAGGATAAAAAGCAAAGTAATTAACAATGGCCAGAAAGTTGCTGAGTCATACCCAGCAAACCTCTGCAGAATCAAGAGGGATGCTGGAGAGATGGCCTAGTAGTTAAGAGCGCCGACCACTCTTGCAGAGGACCCGGGTTCGATCCCCAGCACCCACATGGTGGCTGAGAACCATCTGTAACTCCAATTCCAGGAGAACTCCAGTTCCAGGAGAATCCGAGACCCTCTTCTGACCTCCGCGGCATTGCACGACACAGGTGCACAGACCTACATGCAGTCAGTACATTCATACACATACAAAATAAATAAATAAATAAATAAATAAATAAATAAATAAATAAATAAATAAAATTAAAAAAAAAGAAAATACATGAGATTCACTTTGGAAACACCTACTAATCATACTAGAATCACTTGGGAATCTGATTTGGATTAATAGAGAGGGTAATTAGGATAAGAAGTCAAGTAATTAACAATAGCCTGAAATTTGCTGAGTTATCCTGGGGAATCTCACTGGAAGGATTTTGGAAGAACAGTATATAGAAATTATATGAGATTCACATTGAAAACCACTAGCAATCAGATTATAATCACTGGGCAGGCTCAGTAGTATTAATAAAAAGGTTCATTAGGATAAAATCCAATTATTAACAATGCCCTTTAATTTTCTGAGTCATCCTATAGAACCCATTTTAGAGTCTTGTGGGAACTAAATTATGTAGAAAATATGTGAGATTCATATTGGAAACACCTAGTAATCAGATGACAATAACCTGGGAGTCTTATTAGAGTCACTAATATAAAATTGCAATTAATTAAAAATGACCTGAAATTTGCTGATTCATCCCAAGAGAACCACTAACAGAGTCAGTTGGGAAGAAAAATATTTAGTAAATACATGATGTTCAGATTGATATCTCCGAATAATCACATTAGAATCACTTACTACAGTCATTAGAATCAATAGAGAGGCTCATTAAGATAAAACTCCAAGTAAATAACAATGCCATGAAATTTCCTGAGTTATCACTGAGGAACCTCTGTAGTCATTGGGAAGTATGTAGAAGGTACCTGAGATTCACATTGGAAAAACCTAGTAATCTCATAAGAATCACCTGGGAGGCTCATTAGAGAAAATAGAGCTACTCATTATTATAAAAAGCCAAGTAATTAACAGAATGTGCTGAGTCATCCCAGGGGAACCTCTGTAGAGTCTCTTTGGGAAGAAAGTCTGTACAAAAAATAAGTGAGATTCACATTCTTCACACCTAGTAATCACATGAGAAACACCTGTGATGCTATTTAAATTCAATTAATAGGATTATGAAGATAAAGAAGCCAAGTAATTGACAATGGTGTGAAATTTGCTTTTTCTTCCCAGGGAAACCTCTGTCCAGTCACTTATGAAGTAAAGTATGTAGTATGTAGAAAATACCTGAGATTCTTATTAGGAAGACCTAGTAATCTCAGTAGAATCACCTAGCTGGCTCACTAGAGTCAATAGAGAAGGTCTTTAGGATGAAAAACTAAGAAATTAACAATTTCCTGGAATTTGCTGAGTCATCCTTACAGAACAACTATAGAGTCACTTGGGACGTAGAGTATGTAGAAAATACCTGAGATTCACATGGAAACACCCAGTAATCACTTTAGAATTACCCGGGAGACTCTTTAGAATCAATAGAAAAATCCCATTTGGATAAAAAGCCAATAATTAAGGGTGACTTGAAATTTACTGAGTCATCATGTGGGAAATTCTGTAGAGTCTCGTGGGAAGTATGTAGAAATAAATGAGATTCACGCTGATAGCACCTAAAAATCACTTTAGAATCACTTGGGAGGCTCATTAATATCAATAGAGAGGTTCATTAGTATATAAATCCAAATAATTAATAATGACCAGCAATTTGCTGAGTCATCCCCAGGGAACCTCTGGAGTCAATTTGGAAGTAAATTACTTATACATTACCTGATATTAGCATTGGAAACACCTAGTAATTACACTAGAACCACTTGGGAAGCTCATTAGAATAAAAAAAGGCAAACATTAGGATAAAAAGGCAAATAATTAACAATAACATGAAATTTGCTGAGTCAAGATGAGGAATTCTGTAGAGTAACTTGGGAAGTCGAGTATGTAAAAATTACATAAGACCCAGGGGCTGGAGAGATGGCTCAGCGGTTAAGAGCACTGACTGCTCTTGCAGATGACCTGGGTTCGATTCCCAGCACCCACATGGCAGCTAAGAACCATCTTTAACTCCAGTGCCAGGGGAATCCGATGCCCTCTTCTGATCTCTGCAGCATTGCACGACATGGGTGCACCTACTTAAATACATGCAGGCAGTACACTCATACACATAAGAAGAAAAATATATATATATATGATTCACTTTGGAAACTACTAGTAAGTACATTTTAATCAACTGGCAGACTCATTAGAATCAGTGCACAGTCTCATTAGTATAAAAAGCCAAGTAATTAAGAAAGCCTGAAATTTGCTCAATCATCCCTGGGCATCCTCTATAGAGTGACATAATAAGCAAATTATGTAGATAATACATTATATTCTCATTGGAAACACCTAGTAATCACATTAGAATTATGTGGAAGGCTGATTAGAATCAATGGAAAGGCTCATTGGAATAAAAGCCAAGTAAATAAGAAGACCAGAAATTTTGCTCAGTCATCTCTGGGGATCTTCTGTAGAGACACATGATAATTAAAGCATGTGCAAATACATTAGATTCATATTGGAAACAACTAATAATCACGTTTAAATCACCTGGAAGGCTGTATAGAATTAACAGAGATGCTCATTAGGATAAAAGCCAAGTAATTAATTTTTATTTTAATGAGGTCCTACTTGTTGATTGTTGACCCTAATTCCTGCACAACTGCTGTCTGATTTAGAAAGTCTTTCCCTACTCCTATATCTTGTAGATTACTGTCATTGTTTTTTTCTAATATTTTCAGAGTTTCAGGTTTCACATCAAGGTTTTTAATCCACTTAAAATTGACTTTTGTACAAGGTGAAATGTAGGGGTTTAATTTCATTCTTGTACAGGAGGTGATCCAGTTTTGCCAGTACCATTTGCTAAGATGCTACCTTTCCTCCATTGAGTGTTTTTGGCTTCTTTGTCAAATATCAGGTGGCTGAAATTGTACGTTCTCAAGTTTGGATCTTCAGTTTTATTTTATTGATCTACATGTGTATTTTTGTGTCAGTTCCATGCTGTTCACTTGACTTTAGTTCTGTAGTAGAGATTGAAATCTGGTATAGTAATTCTCCTTGAATTACTCCTTTTGCTCTGGGTTGCTTTGGCTATCCAGGGTCTTTTTCCATATGAATTTTATGATTTTTTTTTTCTAATTCTGTGAAAAAAGCCATGAGATTTTTTATTGGGATTGCATTGAATCTATAGATTAATTTGGGTAAGATGGTCATTTCTTTTGGTCATATCAATTCTTTCGATCCATAAGCATGGGAGGTCCTTGCATCTTCTTGTACCTTCCTCAATCTCCTTCTTCAAAGATTTAAAATTTTCATTGTAAAGATCAGGTTTATTCCAAGATATTTTATTTTTTGAGGCTATTGTAAATGAAAGGGTTTCCATATACTTTTCCATATGCTATTGTAAATGAAAGGATTTCCATATCCTTGAACTCACAAAGATCCACCTGCCTCTGCCTCCTAAGTGCTAGGATTAAAGGTTTGCGCCACCATGCCTGGCATAATATTTCTTCATTTATAAGACAAAGAAAGGGGAATTGTGGGAGTGACATTTATAATTAGACATAATAGGGATCAATGACTTCTAATTAACCTGAGAAAAATCATTTACTCTTGTGTCTGGTGACCTGAGCACCCAATCTCATTTCCTAAGTAAACTCAATTTGATACTCCATGCATGCAAAATAATATAATTGAATGAATGAATGTGGGTATGTCTCTGAAAGTCAGAGCCTTATCACTACTGCACACAGTAGATCTCAGAAAGTATGATTGACTTTGGATGAATGAGATATTATAGAGCTAATGATGAAAAAAAAAAACAGATGATCTGTTAAGATTAGGAGTTAAGCTTATAGTTTCCCAATGAAGCTAGAGAAGCCATTTTGAATAAAATTGAGTGAGACCAGACTCAACACAGTCCCAAAGATTCAGTTACAGCAGACAGACCATCAGCATCATTCCAAGAAAATGATAGGGAATGAATTCCTAGAGATCTAGGGGAATGAGTATCCTTTGATTATGCCCACTCTTAAAAACTAAATGTATGAGTTAGGCATTAATTTGTTTAGGTAATTATAATGTTGCTATAGTTGTGGTGCAGGGAATATCTTGGTGCTTGGGAATGGCAGAGGTCCAACATGGATGCCTAGAAACAGGTATGGAGTGAATACCATAACTCAAGGCCTTCAAGGAGTCCTCCCAAGACTAGAATCTGCAAATGACATAAATTTCCCCTGTCCTCAGGCAAAGCCATTGCTATATGTATTAGTCAGGGTTCTCTAAAGAAACAGAAGCAACAGGAAGAATATATAGCTATATACAATTTATTGATTTGCTCACGTGACGGAGCTCAACAGTAGCGCCGAACTGGAGAGGCCGGGAATCCAGGGAACTGCTCAGTCCGCAAGGCTGGATGTCTCAGGAGTCCCAGTCTAGTGCTGAAGGCCCGAATGGATTCCAGGAGATCTGCCAGTCTCGGTACACGCTGGGATCCGAAAGGTTGATCACAGCAGCAAGGCAAACTCACCAGATGAGAGAGAGGCAAGCCGCAGGAAGAAGGAAAAGGGACCAGCTCCCGCTGCCGTGGCCTTAAATACTGCCTGCCGGCAGAAGGTAACACCCACATTTGGGGTGGGCCATCCGGGTTGAGGTGGTCCAATCAGAAGACCCTTTTCTCTTATTTGTTCCTTAGTCCAGTCAAGTTGACACCCAGGATTAACCATGACAAGTCCACCCCTTGTCAACTTGACACCCAATAAATAGCCTCTGCTTAAATGTCAATTGCAAACGATGGCAGGGTCATAATTCCACCTAACATGTTATAAGTATCTCATGTGCAATAGCAAAACATTATATCTTAGAGTAGGTGGTAATGTCCTTGAGAAGAACTTAGTCCTTCAGTATCTAATAACCTAAATATGACAACACTTAACACATATCTCAGTTGCACATTCAAAGGGGAACACAAGTATCCACTTAATATACATACATATATACATATATATATATACATATATAAACAAGCACATTCTTAACCAAATAGGACGAAGGTTAATATCTATTATAATCCACGTTTCTGCAACTGGTCCCGTGGCTTCAGCTGATATTTATGACTACCTTCTTCTACTACCCATTCTGTATTTCCTCCGCCATCAGCAAGCACCTCTGCAGGTCTTGGCTCTTTCCCTGGAGGAGTGACCCATACCTTCATCCCTGAAGGGTCTGGGCCATTTATTGTCCTGTCTGGTTTGGGTTGTTGGAGTTTCCCATTGACCTTAATCATAGGACATGGTAGCACCAGAAGGCGCCCTACAGCATCTCCTGCCTTCCAGACATAATCTTCCTTGCCCCCATTGTGGAGAAAAAGTCCAATTTCCCCATGGTAGTCTGGATCAATCACTCCTCCTACTACTGTTATTCCTTCCTTAGCCTGTTGGCTTAAAGGCAGTAGAAGCCCGAAGTGGCCAGGGGGAAGTCTTAGCTTCCAGTTCAATAGAACGTTTGCTGTATCTCCTGGCAAAAGCACTCCCCCCATTGGAGCCAAAACGTCTAGACCAGCAGAACGCAAGGTCGTGGGTACAGGAAGCAAAAATTTTCCTACTGGGTCACTAGGGGTGATAGTGAGTGGAATCATTCCCACTTCCACCCCTTGGTTCCTGGACCCATGAATTCTGGCTATAGGAGAAACAGTACCATATAGTGGACGCTGATTCAAAGCATATACTGCTTGCTGGAGAACCTTGCCCCAGCCCTCCAGGGTATTGCTACCTAATTGGCGCTGTAACTGTGTCTTCAAGAGGCCATTCCATCGTTCTATCAAGCCAGCTGCTTCTGGGTGGTGGGGAACATGGTAAGACCAGTGGATACCATGACCATGGGCCCACAGTCGCACTTCTTTGGCTGTGAAGTGAGTTCCTTGATCAGAAGCAATGCTGTGAGGAATACCATGACGGTGGATAAGGCATTCCGTAAGTCCCTGGATGGTAGTTTTGGCAGAAGCATTACGTGCAGGAAAGGCAAATCCATAACCAGAATAAGTATCTATTCCTGTAAGAACAAAACGCTGTCCCCTCCATGATGGAAGTGGTCCAATGTAGTCAACCTGCCACCAGGTTGCTGGCTGGTCACCCCGGGGAATAGCACCATATCGGGGGCTCAATGTTGGTCTCTGCTGTTGGCAAATCTGGCACTCGGCAGCAGCTGTAGCCAGATCAGCCTTAGTGAGTGGGAGTCCATGCTGTTGAGCCCATGCATAACCTCCATCTCTGCCACCATGACCACTTTGTTCATGGGCCCATTGAGCAACAACAGGGATAGCTGGAGAAAGAGGCTGACTATCCACAGAACGAGTCATCCGATCTACTTGATTATTAAACTCATCCTCTGCTGAGATCACCTTTTGATGAGCATTTACATGAGACACAAGTATCTTCACATCCTTTGACCATTCAGAGAGCTCTATCCACATACTTCTTCCCCAAATGTCTTTCTCACCAATTTTCCAGTCATGCTCCTTCCAAGTCCCTGACCATCCAGCCAAACCATTGGCTACAGCCCATGAATCAGTATATAATCGAACCTCTGGCCATTTCTCCTTCCAGGCAAAATGCACAACCATGTGCACTGCCCGAAGTTCTGCCCACTGTGAAGACTTTCCTTCACCAGTGTCCTTTAGGGTTGTTTCAGAAATTGGCTGTAATGCTGCAGCTGTCCACCTCTGGGTGGTGCCTGCATAGCGTGCAGAACCATCAGTAAACCAGGCCCTAGTCTTCTCTTCCTCAGTCAACTGATCATAGGGCAAACCCCATGAAGCCATAGGTGCATGCTTAAGCCCAGGAGACATTGTAACAGGAGTGGGAACCATAGGCATTTGGGCAACTTCTTCATGTAGCTTGCTTGTGCCCTCAGGGCCTGCCCGGGCCCTGTCCCGTATGTACCACTTCCATTTGACAATGGACTGTTGCTGTGCACGTCCTACTTTATGGTCTGGTGGGTCAGATAACACCCAGCTCATGATGGGCAGCTCAGGTCGCATGGTGACTTGGTGGCCCATTGTCAAACGTTCAGTTTCCACTAAGGCCCAATAGCAGGCTAAGAGCTGTCTCTCAAAAGGAGAATAGTTGTTTGCAGATGAAGGTAGAGCCTTGCTCCAAAATCCCAAGGGCCTCCGCTGTGATTCCCCTATGGGAGCCTGCCACAGACTCCAGACAGCATCTCTATCTGCCACTGATACCTCAAGCACCATTGGGTCTGCTGGATCATATGGCCCTAGGGGCAGAGCAGCCTGCACCGCAGCCTGGACCTGTTGAAGAGCCTTTTCCTGTTCCAAGCCCCACTCAAAGTTTGCTGCCTTACGAGTCACCTGATATATGGGTCGTAGTAACACACCCAGATGAGGAATGTGCTGCCTCCAGAATCCAAAAAGACCCACCAGACGTTGTGCTTCTTTCTTGGTGGAGGGAGGGGCCAGGTGCAACAACTTATTCTTTACCTTAGAAGGAATGTCTCTGCATGCTCCACACCACTGAACTCCTAGAAACTTCACCGAGGTAGATGGCCCTTGAATTTTAGTTGGATTTATTTCCCATCCTCTCATGCGCATATGCTTTACCAACAAGTCTAGGCTAGCTGCTACCTCCTGTTCACTGGGTCCAATCAACATAACATCATCAATATAGTGGACCAGTGTGATATTTTGTGGAAGAGTCAGGCGATCAAGATCCCTTCTAACTAAGTTATGGCACAACGCTGGAGAGTTAACATACCCCTGAGGTAAGACAGTAAAGGTATACTGTTGGCCTTGCCAGCTGAAAGCAAATTGCTTCTGGTGGTCCTTATGAACCGGTATTGAGAAAAAAGCATTGGCCAGATCAATAGCTGCATACCAGGTACCAGGAGACATATTAATCTGCTCGAGTAAGGACACCACATCTGGTACAGCGGCTGCAATTGGTGTCACTACTTGGTTGAGTTTTCGATAGTCAACTGTCATTCTCCATGATCCATCTGTCTTTTGCACAGGCCAAATTGGAGAGTTAAATGGAGATGTGGTAGGAATCACCACCCCTGCATCTTTCAAATCCTTGATAGTGGCATTAATCTCCGCAATCCCTCCAGGGATACGATACTGTTTTTGGTTCACTATTTTCCCTGGTAGAGGCAACACCAATGGTTTCCATTTGGCCTTTCCAACCATAATAGCCCTCACTCCACAGATCAGGGAACCAATGTGGGGATTCTGCCAATTTCTAATTATATCTATCCCAATTATACATTCTGGGACTGGGGAAATAACTACGGGATGCGTTCTGGGACCCACTGGGCCCACCGTGAGTCGGACTTCAGCCAAAACTCCATTTATCACCTGACCTCCATAGGCCCCTACTTTAACCGGAGGGCCACAATGCTTTTTAGGGTCTCCTGGGATCAGTGTCAACTCAGAACCAGTATCCAATAGGCCTCGAAAAGTCTGATTATTTCCTTTTCCCCAGTGTACAGTTACCCTAGTAAAAGGCCTCAGGTCCCTCTGGGGAAGGACAGGAGGAAGGCAAACAGCATAACTCTTTGGTATTGTGACAAGGTCCTTCCTCACTGGAACCCGGCCACCCCTTCATTCAAGGGGTTCTGGGTCTGTGAACTGTCTCAAGTCTGGAAACCGGTCAACTGGGCGGGATTCGCTACTCCTAAAATCAAATGTTGACTTCCTGTCATTCGTTCTAGAGCTTTTCTGCTTATACAGATCAAATAAAAACTTAGTAGGCTTCTTATGTATTTGGTTCCTGGGAACACCATGATTAATTAGCCAGTTCCAAAGATCATTTCGGGTCATGCCATTATAGGTATTGTTTTGCCTTTGCCACCCATTATGATAATTACTGTAACTACGCTCATCTGGCCTTCTGCGATTCAGTGCTGCCACCTGACGCCTACCCTGAGGTCCTGTTAGACCTACTACGTGTACATTTAATTTATGCAAACGAGCCACAACTTCTCTAACTGTAAGATCTGGCATAAGAAATAGAGCAAAAACAAAGCTCTTCAAATGTTCTGGTGTCTCTCTCAGTACTTTCCATCTTATAAATTCAGTGAATGGCATGTCCTCTGGGTCCTCATATTGTGGAGAATGTGGTTTTACACTTCGAATCCACTCGAGCATGCCCATCTGCCTGACCCTCACAATCCCTTCATCAATACTAAGCCAAGGAATATCAGGCATCTCTAACTCGCTGTTAGTAGGCCATGTTTTAATAAATACATCAGCCAACCATTCAAATAAACTTTTAACACCTTTTTTAACTGCTCGAGCTTCCATGTTAAACCTAGAATCTCTACTCAGTGGGCTCATATCGATAAACTCAGTATGATCCAATTTTATATTCCTTCCACCATTATCCCACACCCTTAAAATCCATTCCCACACATATTCCTTAGGCTTCTGCCAGAATGAATCAGCAAACTCATTAATTTCTTTAGTGGTATAGCGCACCTCCTCGTGGACCACACTTTCTATCTCACCTTGAGGGGCTTGCTTAGACTTCAATCTGGTTATAGGTCTAGAGGCAACAATTGTTGGGCCCTGAGGGACATTAGCTCCCACTGGGAGGGGGGAATTAGTTTCCTCAGGCAAGGGTGGGGAGGAGGGATCTGCAGGGTGTGGATTCTCTGCTGAGGGTGGGGAGATTAATTCCTCAGATAAAGAAAATCCCTCAGAATCCGAGGGTTCAAAATCCTCATCATCATGGTTCTCCCACACATCTCCATCCCAAGTTTCAGGGTTCCACCCTTTCCCCACCAGTGCTCTCACTTTGACTGCTGACACTCTTCGTGGCTGGGAATTAAATTTGCGTTGTAAATCAGCCAAACGTATAATAAGGGCTCCAGCTTGATTTTCTGCCGCTTTAGCTCTTTGGCTGCTGGAGAGAAGATGCTCTTCCAGAGCACACTTGGAAACTTTTAAACTGTTTTTTCAAATCTGGAGCTGGTTAATTTTATCACTGAGCTCCTTATTTTCCTCTATCACTTTATCCAGGGATGCTAGGAGCAACCAGGCAACATCATTATTTTCCTTATTTTTCTGCAATTTCTCAAACGTTTTATATATAGAGTCACTAAATTCCTTGCTTCTCACAAGAGGCGAGTTAGGTGAGTCAAATGGATCTTCATAATTACATCAAATACTCTGCACCAAGGATTATCATTCCTCTTCATGCCACCAGGAGAGCCTTCAGTAACTCTAGGCTTCATTGGGTTGGATAGCTGGCTCCAGAAACTACCAAGCCCACTAAAGAAATTCATCCTTTCAGTTCTGTTTCTCTGTTTCACTCCTGGTACCAAAATCTGTATTAGTCAGGGTTCTCTAAAGAAACAGAAGCAACAGGAAGAATATATAGCTATATACAATTTATTTATTTGCTCACCTGACAGAGTTCAAGGAGTCCAACAGTGGATGCACCGCACTGGAGAGGCTGAGAATCCAGGGAACTTCTCAGTCCACAAGGCTGGATGTCTCAGTAGTCCCAATCTGGTACTGAAGGCCCGGTGGATTCCAGGAGATCTGCCGGTCTCAGTACACACTGGGATCCGAAGGGTTGATCACAGCAGCAAGACAAACTCACCAGATGAGAGAGGCAAGCCGCAGGAAAAGAAGGACCAGCTCCCTCTGCCATGGCCTTTTATGGAAGGAACCACAGCTCCCATATGTGGGAGGAGACCAGAGCTCCAGCTCAGGAGAGGGGACCAAAGCTCCAGGTTCATGGGAGGATGACCACAGCTCCAGCTCAAAAGAGGGGACCATAGCTCTAGCTCACATGAGCAGATCACAGCCCCAGTTTCATGTGTGGCTGGCCACAACTTTAGCTCATGGGAGAAGACCACAGTTCTGGACTTTAGGAGGGGAGTGTAGCTCCAGGCTCAATCTCACTCTTCATTTCATCATTTCTTTGTGTTTTTTTCTTTGTTTCTATTTCATTAATTTCAGGCTTGATTTTGTTTATATCTTTCTGTGTATGCTTTTAGGTGTTCTTGGTTTTACAAGGCTTTAAATGCATCATTAATTTACTTATATAAAATATTTCTAATTTTCTGGTTAAAGAATTTAAAGCAATAAATTTTCCTTTTAAGATCTCTGTCATTGTGTCCCAAATGGTTTGATGTGTTGTACTGTCATTTTCATTCAATTTTAAGATTCTTTATCTTTTTAAAGTTTGATTAGGTTATATTAGCAACCCTTGAAATTGTGTTCATATGAGATATGAGAATATCTTGGGTAAAAAAGTGAACTATAGTTATACATTCAGTGAAATATTTTCAACCTGTCCTTAATTATGTTCAATTTTAAGGGATTCGGGGAAGTATAGAAATCTTAGGGATGACTCAGAGCAGAACTATTGCCCAGTAGATTCTGAAAATTACTATATATAATATTTGAGGGCAAAGTGAAAGTTTCTAAAATATGGAATCAATCATAAGCCCACACTGGAAACTCTGAATCATGGGTAACAAGGCTGGACCAGGATATAATTGCTCATTTGCCTCTGCATCTCTAAGCTTCCACTTCTAGTCTGTGCTCAGTATCTCTCATGGAGCCATAAGAGAAAATTATTTGATGATAAAAAAAGTGTAACTTTCCTAATATTGGAACTAGAGAGGGCTAAAGAAACAATTACTTAGAAAGTGGTACTTATGCTTATTTTACTTTTTTTTTTTTTTTACAATTATAGAGTTGGCAAAATAAGAAAAAGCTGGTATCAATAACAAAGCAGAAATTCAGATGTTCTAGATGTATGGTTTTAAATTTAATTTATTTTTCAACTTCTCATTTCAATTGGTGGTAAAAAAATCAAACTTAATAACACAATATATTGCATATATTAGGTTGTATAAAATGGACAAACCCCATGCAAACTCAATATAAGTAAACTATCACAGAACTGAGTGAGAGTTCCCAACATTAGCTGAGCCACTATTGACAGCTGTAGGGTGCAGATAGGGGAGGGGTCTAAACAAGATTAAAATGTATTATATGAAATTCCCCCAAATTCAATAAAAGTATACATCAAATATAGTCAAAACAGGGAGGTGAAATTCTTTTTAATAATGCATTTTAAACAATACTAATATTTTTTTCATTTTCCTTCTGATTTCTCCCATGACCTAATTTTCATTCAGTAATGTGTTGTTTGGCTTCCATGCATTTGTGTACTTCTCCCCATTTTTATTGTTGTTGATATCTAGCTTTAGTCTTTTGTGGGCTGCTGAGAAATTGGATACTTTGGTGTTTGGGTGTAATGCTCTATAGATGTCTATAAAGTCCATTTGATTTGTAATGTCATTAAACTGTGGGGTTTCTCTGTTTTCTTTTTGTCTGGTTGTCCCTTCAATTAGAGACAGTGGGGTATTGATATCATCCACATCACTATACTGGAGTACATATGACATTTTAGAGTAAAGAAAGATTTTCTTTTTTAAGTGATATTAATGTATGTCCCTATGTTAGGTATCTACATCTAGTGTTGTAATTTATTCTTTGTGCATTTTTTCCTTTAATGTATATGATGTGACATTCCTTATATCTTCTGACCAGTTTTAGTTTGAAGTCTATTTTGTCAGAAAATAGAATAGCTACTACTGCTGGTTTCTTAGCTCCATTTGCTTGGAATATTTCTGTCTATTCTCTTACCTTAAGATGGTATTGATAATTGTTTGTGAGGTATGTTTCTTGCTAGCAGCAATTCCTTTGATCTTGTTTTCTAATCCAATCCATTAAAGAGTGTCTCTTTACTGGAAAGTTGATACCATGAATATTGAGCATTATTACTGACTGATCTTTATTAATCCATACTATGCTCGAATAGTAGTGCTGTTTGCATAGACCTCTTTTGTTAAGTGTTCTGGGATTATTTACCCTTTGTGCTCTCTGGAGGGTATTTAATCCTCTTCAGACTGAAGTATTCCATTGAGTATTTTCTGTAGAGATGGTTTCATGCACATAAATTCCTTAAATCTGTTTCTATTGTGGACAGTTTTTCTTCTTCAAATACAAATCATATATTTGCTGAATATAGTAATCTGGGCTGAAATCTGGGTTCTTTCTTGACTTGTATGATATTGGACCAAGCTCTTCTGGCTTTCATAATTTCAATTGAGTGCAAGTATCAGATAGAAAGAAGCACCTGATATATAATAAAAATCATCAAATCAATGTTCATCACACAACCCTGTTAAAAGTGTGAGATACACCACTCCTAGGTATATACCCACAAGACTCATTTTACCGTAGAGATACATGCATAGTCATGTTTATTGCAGTTCTCTTCACATTAGCAAGGAGCTGGAACCAACCCAAGTGCCCCTCAACTGACGAGTGGATAGAGAAAATATGGTAAATCTACACAATGGAGTTCTATGCAGTGGTAAAGAAAGATGACATCATGAACTTTGCAGGTAAATGGATGGATCTAGAAGATATCATGCTAAGTGAAGTAACACAGTCCCAGAAAAACAAAAAAATGGATAGTTTCCCTCATCTGTGGATGCTAGCACCAATTACCTAATTGTATGGCAAACTGAACAACGTTAATGTGATCTGAAAATAACTGTGCTCTTATATTGTGCAACACTTAAATTATAAATACATAAATTAATTAAAAAAAGAAAAAGCTAATCAAGTGAATGAAAAAAAAAAACCTGTGAGATACTGGAGATATTGAGTGAGGACTTCCAGGCAGGGTCCTCTTTAGACATGAGTATCCCCTTAGCCATTTTTATTAAAGGTTATCAATGTATTATGCAATAAACAGTAGTAAGCCTTTGGAAACAGTTCATTCCTTAGCTGTTTTAAGGGCATTATGCCTTTGCTTTTGGAGCTCTTTTGTGGTTCTTCTTTGTCCCTCTCATAGTCAGGGCTGAGAGTTTCTGAAGACACTTTGAGACAAGGATGTTTGGTGGTGAACTGGGAGGGCCAAATCCCAACTGAAGATTTGTCAAGCACAGGGGGAGCTATTCACCACTAGGAATCCTGAGCCACACACTCTGATTCTGACTCAGAGATCCCAGGTAACACTCAAAACATATCTTCCTGCCAGGCACCCAGGGCCTGCTGCTTCTGCTGTTCTGAGCATTACGTGTGGAGAACTACTGTGAAGCTAGATCTTGCTTTTACAAGAACAACTGATTCTCTAATGTCAGACCTATGGAAAACAGTACATCAATGTATATCTTTATCTTGATCCTTTAAATTGAGATCGATAAATGAAATTCAGTTTGGGCTCTCAGGTGTGACTACTCAGGAGAGTTAGACTGTCCACTAAAAGAACCCAAAATGAATCTAGCAGCAGTACCCTACAAGGTGACCCAGTCTGGTTTTTGCATAACAAATAAATAAAATTGTTCCTAGAGATTATGCCCGGAATAAAAAAAGCTTTCTACCCAGCAGTTAAGAACAAATGACCATAATGCAGCATTAGCGACAATATTGTATTACATGTAGTTAATGTCTTAAAGAATAGTGCAAACTTGTTCATCACTCCAGACCAAGTTCCTTATATTTTTAATTTTTGTAATATATTTGCTATTCAGCCAATTTTGTTTACACACATTTTCTATTTTGGCAATGTATACTTCTGTTTCACTTGGTTTCCACCCCTTTCTACACTTCTTCATACTTTGATTTTTACCTGAGGTTATATTTTTATGTTTCATATTTTATTCCCCACTCCTTCATACATTGGTCATATTTTTTGAAGTTTATCATATTAAGTAAATTTTTCTTGACTTTTCTTTCCAATCTTTGGCCCATTTCAGTTGCCTTCAGGAACAGACTTTTCTATTCTTTTTTCTTCCTTATCAGTTTAGCTTTTCCTCTTGTCTTCTCTTTCAATGCCTTTATCTCATGCATTTAACGTCACAATATCTCCATGTAGAATTTGACTTCACAGCATATTCCATTGATTTAAGTTCTTCATATTTTATTTTTTTAAACAAATCTTTTTTTTTTATTTTGTATGTGTATGAATGTATTGTCTGCATGTAGGTTTGTAAACCTGTGTCGTGTAATGCCGCAGAGGTCAGAAGAGGGTGTCAGATTCCCCTGGAACTGGAGTTAAAGACAGTTCTCACCGCCATGTGGATGCTGGGGATCGAACCTGGGTCCTTCGCAAGAGCAGTCGGCATTCTTAACCGCTAGGCCATCTCTCCAGCCCCAAGTACTTCATTTTTTTTTTTTTTTTGTCTTTTCAAGACAGGGTCTCCCTGTAGCCCCAGCTGTCCTGGAACTCACTCTGTAGACCAGGCTGGCCTTGAACTCACAAAGATCCGCATGCCTCTGCCTCCCAAGTGCTAGGATTAAAGGCGTGCGCCACCACACCCGGCAGTACTTCACATTTTAAAGAATGCCCTACTCTCATCAAGTGATGATGCACAACTTAATATTCATTAGTGAACATACCTAAGTAGAGGGCTGGAGAGATGGCTCAGTGGTTAAGAGCACCGACTGCTCTTGCAGAGGACCTGGGTTCGATTCCCAGCACCCACATGGTGGCTAAGAACAGTCTTTGACTCCAGTTCCAGGGGACCTCCACAACATTGCATGACACGGGTGCACCAACCTACATGGAGACAGTACATTCATACACATTAAAAAAAATAAATAAAAATTAAAAAAAGAAAATACCTAACTAGAGATTAATAAAATGTTGTCGACAGATTATGAAGAACACAGCAACTATAATATTTTAAATTTTTCATTAAAATTTGGTGTTTTAATTAAAATAAGCCAACCACTCCAGTGAATGGATTCACATCCAAGATTACATGGATAGCACACATTGAATTCCATGTTATTTTTTTAATGGGGGCTGAAGAGATTGCTCAGGAGTTAAGAGCACTTACTACTCTTTCAGAGGACCTGGGTTCAGTTCCATGCACCCACATGGTGACTAACAACTGTCCATAGCTCCAGTTCCAGGATATCTGATACCCTATTATAGATCTCTGCAAGCATTGTATGACATAGGTGTACTTGTACACATTCAGGCAATGCACTCATATATACAAAACAAAAACAAAATATTTTTAAAAAGGACATGAATTTGGAGGGTAGGGAGAGAGCATAGATTTGAGAGGATTAAGGAACTAGGGGGTGAAGATTATGCAAACACATCATATGGATTCTCAAATACTTATTAAGTCTACACTTAAAAATATAGGTTAGAGACAGGAGAGATGGCTCAGTATTTAAGAGCACTGGCTACTCTCACAGAGGACCTGAGTTCCATTCCCAGCACCCATATGGCTGCTCACAAACAATTTTAATTCCAGTTGCAGGTAAATTTGACAATGTCTTTTGACATCGGTGCACTTACATATATGCAGGGCATATACTCATATACATAAAATTAAAATTAATAAATAAATAATAGGTCAATACCAAGTGAGGTGTAGTCCCCTGAGCCTCTCCTCCATCTTCAGATGGACTCATTATTGTTCAGAAACATTTCGCTACTGATAGATTCAAAGAGACTGGAAATCTTTGCCATCAGCCATGTTCTGATGACTCCACTATGCTCCCAAGGTTATTTTCTGTGCAATGGTTACTCAGATGATCTTGGTTAAAGAAATGGATCATAAAACAAAATCAATCATGACCCTATCTGGGCTTGGTGTTTGTCTTTAATCTCAGCACTCAGGAGGCAGAACCAGGTAGATGTCTATGAATTGAAGACCTCTTGCTCTGCATAATGATTTTCAGGGCATCCAGTGCTGCATAGTGGGACCCTGTCTCAAAACAAACAACAAACAACAAACAAACAAACAAAAAATCATAAATCTTGGAAAAGTACTGGTAAGGACAGGAGAGCAGTTGAGAGGTGTGGAAGGAAGATTAGGAAGGGTGGGTGAAAGTAAAATCAGAATACAATACATAAATATAGGAAAGTGTGAAATAACCATGTGCACAGTAGTCTGAGATTCCTACATTTATCCATATAGCTGTCATAGCCCATCTGCATGTTCTGGAACCCATGATAACCTCATAGTGCAGTGGGAGGCAGATGTCCACTTAGCAGTCATAGGATATGACTGGGAGAATGGCTACCTCAGCCCAAGCCAAGTTTGTGAAGAAAACCTGCAGCACACACTGGCATAAGAAATGAATCCATTTCCAGTGAGGAAATTGTGGGTAGATTGGAGGACTGTGACAGAGAGTATGGAGAGGTCGGTCAATAAGGGAAAGGTGCTTCAAGAGGTAATATATTGGTGATTGGAGCTGTAGATCCAGTGTTGTGATGGTGATGATGATGAAGTTAACTGCCAAGCCCAATAGGTACATCACTAAGAGGAGCATAACATGTAGGGTCTGCAGCTCCCAAGTGTGAGAGAACCCCAGGAGGAGAAAGCCACTCATTGAGGTTATGTTTGTCACCATCATTGTGAGAATAGTAATTGTGGTAACACCTGTGGGGAAAGGAAATGCAGTAGAAAATGATCCAAGAATCCGTGCCTTCATTCAGCACTGCTTATTCAACACTTCATGTCCAAGGATCTGTAATTTAGTAATTATGACCTCAGTGGTGAAACCAAAGGCTCAAACGTATATTTCCTTTTTTTTCTTTTATTTTCTTTTCTTCTTTTATTTTCTTTTTTCTTTTCTTTTCTTCTCTTCTTTTCTTTCTTTCCTTTCCTTTCCTTTTCTCCTCTTATCTTCTCTTCTCTTCTCTTCTCTTCTCTTCTCTTCTCTTCTCTTCTCTTCTCTTTTTCTTTTCTTTTCTTTTCTTTTCTTTTCTTTTCTTGTCTGAGACAAGGTCTCCCTATAGCCCCAGTTGGCCTGGAACTTGTTCTGTAAACCAGGCTGGCCTTGAACTCCCAGAAACCTGCCTGCCTCTGCCTCCTGAGTGCTGGGATTAAAGACGTGCACCACCATTCCTGGCCTTAACCCTATATTTCTTACACAGAGCTTACAGTTCATTCCAGAAAACCAAGATTTACGGGTGAATCCCAGTGTGTTCTACTTATTGGTAATATCATGGAAAATCCCTCACAAAAACACAAATAAAAATCCCTATTGTTTTGCTCTGTACAAGCTGCTATTCTATTTCCACTGAAATCCCCCTTTCTTTACTTTAAATCAGTAGTAGAAATGCAATGATAACATTTTTATTAATGGATTCTATACATTATTTGGGGCACATTTGGGTCATTCACAACACTTTGCTACCACACAGATGTTCCTGTAGAAAGAACATAATTTTGGATCTTGAGGTATCATTTCCTATGGTAGATGATACCTGACTGGACATTATTATGCAGCCTAGGGCTGGAATGTGACTTTTTATTGCTCCTCCAAAAATGCAACTGTATATCATTGACCCATGATACAACTGAAGACAAATGATAGGAAGAGCAGTCAAAGCAGTCAAGAATCTGGGGAAAGAAATAACATAACTTGTCTACACAAGTCACAGGTAAGTATTGATCAGCAACCATAGTTCTGCTCCTGATTTTCCTCATGGGTCATTCACAACACTTTGCTACCAAACAGATGGCCCTGTAGAAAGAACATAATTTTGGACCCATGTATCTTTGAAAGAGTTCTTGAGCACCCACTACAAGAAAAGCAAGTGGAAAATAAAGAAAAAGTGGTTTTTCATTAGAAAGGACAACATTGAAACCTTCAGTGGATAGTCAGACAAGCAGGAGCTGTATAGTAATCCACCTTTCTGATAAGAGAGGAAACAAGAATATTCACAGCCCATAGTTTGATCTTTATTGGACAAACTTAACCAAATGCTTTCTCCTGTGAAATATAACTTGGCACTGAGGATTCCCATCTTCCGGTGTGTCTGTGAGATTTGGTGGAAACTGCAAAAAGTGATCTAAATTTGGGGGTGGGATATTCTAGAGATTTCCAAATCACATTGTACCTCTCTTGTTTCTCAGTAATTCATCCATAACAGTGATGCCTGGGGAGAATCCTCAACCTTGCTGCTTGCACTCTGTCCCCAAAATGAACCAATGGGACAGATATTTCCAGTTTCTCCTGCAGAACATACAGATTGTTCTCACTTCTTCATTTTGTTAACATTGAATTGGATTTCTCAGCATGCCTTTCTATCCTCTTTCCTGGCAGAGTATATTGAACTTGATTTGAATACAGTTGTCTATTCATGCCAGGCATGGCAGCAAAAGCCTGTTACCTCAGCTCTCTATTGTGTCAGGCTAAGGATCAGCCTGAGCTCATAATGGGGTCTGTAAGGAAGTGACAGGGAAGGGGGCTGCTACTAAGGTAGCTCCTTATTAGAATTTCATTTTAGAAATCCTATGAAAAAAGCCTCATGATTTTTTAACATGTTGGGGTTACACATGTAATAATTCTAGAGTTACCTCAAAATTATTGATTTCTTCAAAAGTTCAAATCACATAATGGAAATAGGACTAGATGGAGATCAGAATTATGCTTCTAACATTTTCTTCATAATATCCATTTCCTTTGACATTACTGGGCATTTTAATATTTGTTCTGGCTATTCAATAATTTAATATGCAAATTGTTCCAAAATAGCTACAACACAGAGGAAACCAGCAAACTGAGTAATATCTCATGTTTATTTTTATGAGACAAACATCATGCTAGAATCTATCCTTGAACACGTCTCCAGGCACAGGCAGTTTCACAAGTTGCTGCTAAGCATTTGAGTCTTGGGTGTAATAGGAGATTTTAAGCTTCAGAATACTAAAGATATTTAAGATGAGCTACTGTGGATTCAGATGGTTCTCTCATTTCACATCTATAATTGTGAATACAATGACTATGTTAAGAACCTTGAGGGAACTGCCTCCTTTACCTGAACACATATGGCTGGGGCTTTGTCTCTCCATCTGCCAGTATTTGAAGAAGTGCTTTACAGAGGCTTTTCATACACAGACAGGAAGAGTGTCATCTTCCAAAATACACACTTTTTCCTTGAATTGTCCCTTTTTGTACTATGATTATATTATTGAAATACATTGACTTTATTATCTGCTTTTTTGTAAGTTCACCTACATTCCTGCATAAACTTGAGACTTGGCTTTGCAAATTTATGTTGAAGACTAAAAAATATATTCTGAAATTCCATAAAATTGCCTTTTCCTTATCCAAGAATGGAGCACTCACCCCAGGATGTCTCGGCATATGAGTAGATCTCCAAACTTCTGGGCCTCCTCTGACAATCCAGGTCTATACTCACAGATTTAAAAACTGTATTATTTCCCTTGGGGATCAGTTGGCCTCGGCTTTTTTTTGTTTAGTAGAAGGTGGGCATAGTGTTATTTTAAACTGAAATCTGAATGTGTGATGTAAAATAATTCATTTTCTTTCACTCTTTGTCACCTAGGGCTTAGAGCCATTAAGTTTTCCACATATTGAATGTGAGATTTGGTAAGCATGTGATTTAGTTTTCCACAGCTTGGCTGTTCTCAGAATTTAGCAGATCTATTAAGCACATGGAAACTTAGAATCCTGAGCCACACATTCTGTGATACTGATTCAGAGTTCTCAGGTGACAGTAATTGGCCTTCCTGCTAGACTCCCAGAACTTGCTACTTCAGATGTTCTGAGCAGCTAAATCTTGTGTTTCTAAGAGGCCAATAGGAAACTTTAAAGATTTATAAGAACAACTGACTCTTTAATTGTGGGGACCCCCACAGAGGCTGATCCAGCCCTAGCTCTCAGGAAGCCATAGCCAGAACCGGTGCAGAGAGAGAGTGCCTACAGAAACAACTCTGGGAGACTTGTCTTTTGCAAACCTTGTTTATTTTTTCCTTTGTTATAAGTTATATATTGAAAAGGGCCAGGATTCTGCCCACATGGCTATGGTGGCACACCCTTAACCCAAGCACATTGGAGTCAGAGGCTCTCTGGGAGTTCAGGACGGCCCTGGTTTAACATAAGGCAAGCTCCAGAGCCAGCTGGGACTAAAAGGGAGAGCCCTGTCTCAAAAATACCAAAAAAAAAAAAAAAAAAAAAAAAAAACAAAAAGAAAGAAAAAGAAAAGAAAAGAAAAAAGAACGGGGAAAAAAAGAAAAAGAAGACAGAAAAAGAAAAAAGGAACAAAGGGCCCCAGGTATTCCAAGGAAGGTAAACAATTAACCAAGTGCCTCATACAAGAGCGGGAGTAGGGAAAAGTATTCATAATAACACATTAGTGGAGTAAAACACAGACTTCGACGGAAAGACAGTTAAATCATTGACAAAACACATAAATTGTGGTTTAAAGCAAGCAGTTAAGGACGATACACCAATCCACATGGTGCACTGTAGGTTAGATAAAGCAGGTAATTAGCTAGAGCGAGGGCAGATATAATCAAGAAACACTGATCCAAGAGATGACTTTTTCCATAGAACAAAAGAGAAATTCGGGCCTGGCACCCTGAAAATACCTATTTGGTATTCCAATCAACAGGGTCTATGATGAGCCCACTGTTTTCAAGGGTCCATCCCCTATCTGGGCCCAGAGCTGCTTCCCAGCGCCCCTGAGCTCCATTTTATTTTAAATTAATTTATGCCAGTCTCCAAAATCTAATATCAGGCCTCATGGAAGCAGTAGATTAATATATGGTTTTCTCTTGATCCTTGAAATTTATATCAATAAATGAAATTTAGTTTTGGCTATCCAGTTTGACTATTCATGACAATATTCAATCATTTCAGCAGAACTAGATTTTAACAGCTGCCTTTGATCCGAGAGGCATAAAAATTGGTTTTGATTCAGAGTTCAGGTAGAAATGAAATTTGTCCACAGATGACCTTAACAACCCTGTTGTTATAGATAGGTTGGGATTCTCCTGATTTCTGACAAGGGACCTAGAGAAACTAGTTAAAATAAGAAGGATAAAAAAATCCTTCATTGTAACAATTTAAAGAAGCTATAATACTTGAGATTTTAGTTAAATTAAATAGGTACCCTATTTTAAAGTCTAAAAATGGATTTATCCCTTTTTTTAATTTTTTTCTTTTAATATTTATTTATTCTGTCATGTATATGGAATCGCACTGTTGCATGTAAGTTTTGCACCTTGTGTCATCGCAATGGCCTTCGGAGGTCAGAAGAGGGTGTTGTTCCCTGGAACTGGAGTTCTCTTGGAAATGGAGTTTATGACACTTTCGTGTCTGCCATGTGGGTGTTGGCGATCGACCCAGGTCCCTCTGCAAGAGAGGGTGGTGTCTCGAACGCTGAGGCCACCTCCAGACCTAAAAAGATGTCGTTTAAATGACACCGTTGATTCATGCAGTGGCCAGTGTGATAATAGTGGCACGAGGGGAGGTTATGTACAGCATAGTCCGTGAAAAAAGAACAGGGAAAGGAAAAAAGCTCAGAGGATTGCCATAAACAGTCGACCGTCGGGCATCCTACCTGTACAAACGTAATCGTAACGTGAGTCCAATAAACTGTGTAGTACCTGCGTAGGGGCCACAAAGGTTGATTGATGTCGAGGAGATTTCTGGCCTTCCTCCCCCCCAGTAGAACACAGGGAGAAAGAGGTGCCGAGGTGAGGCGGTTCCATTCTCCAACTGTAAATTCTGGAGGACAACTATTAAGGATCGCGTGGAAAACCTGTTCATGTTTATAATTTTAAATTTATGTAACAATGCCTCTTCATTGACTTAATTAGAACTATGAAGCCAATAGCTCTGTCTGTTCGAACCAAGGATTTATACTTGTTCAGAACCATAATACTAAAGTCTTGGGGCTATGCACTTTTAGGCAACGTATATTAATGCAGGAGCTCTACATAGCAATGGATTGTTCTACCAGTGGGAGATTGGCCAGGGAACCTATAGGCCCTCACAAAAGGTAAGGGCTTCTTGCCTCTAAGTTGGGATACATTGCAGAGGAGAGGCGATAAGACCCTGCTGCTCGAAAAAGACCTGATCGTTACATGGGAGGGAATGTATTGAGACCGCACATGCAAGTGTAACAGATGGTCTCTGGGAATGCCAAGAGTGTTACCAAAGGCCACTAAACCAATAAAAGCAACATAAGGGTCTCCCTGCAGTCAAAAGAAAGACTACCACCGTCAGCACCAGTACACCTCACCTGCCTGGAAATACTGATGCAGGGCAGAATGCAGCCATGTGCCTTGTATATCCCAAATCTAATTGGCCTTAATTTAATCATTTCTCTTTGGGGAAATAACTCACGGCTGATGCCACAAGCTTACATCCTCTAATGCGGAATAGGAAGATGTTCATAAGCCACAGTAAGACCTGTTCTATTAACCACCACGGCGGGAAAAAAATGTAATTCATGGATTTTAACATTTATCATCCCAAAGCATAGTGTCTATGCCAAGTAACCCTACCATAAACTATTTGTGAGTGCTTAAATTAAACCTATTATCTATGTGAACTGTGCTTCATTAGTAGGATCGAAAGTGTTATTCCTGGACAAACTGTTCAGCCCATGAAAGGAACACCAGAATTGACCAGAGCACCAAGTCAACAGCTACAGAGAGAGTGGGACTCTCTGTTTTATCTCATCCACCTGTGACCTCCTTTCCTTAAGCCTAGGGACCAATCTGCGAAGAAGGGGCACAGTAGAATATAAGGGCTGCAGAGATTG
>VZQC01002980.1:542566-569188 GCA_009823505.1 Rhizomys pruinosus | reverse complement strand
CAAAGGCCAAAATAAAACCAAAGGACCAAAGCAAGACCAAATGGATCAGACAATCAGCTCGCCACGGCACCCAGTTCCACCTGTTCTCTGCCCTTTCCCTCCTTTTCGCTGTCGCGGCTCAGGCGATACTCAAATCCTCTAATTTTTCTTTTTCATTCATTTTCTTGTGATTTCTTTTTTAGTATTTCCATTTCCTTTTTTTTTTTTTGAGCTTCTCAGTCTTCTTCTTGGTGTCCTTACTTTTTTTTCGCTTGACTTGTTGTTGCATTCCTTTTTTCAGTGTTGCTTTATTCCTACAGAGTTCGTCCTTCTCCCTGTTTTTCAGGTTTCCATTTTCACCTCTAGTTATCTTCTGAGAGTTGGTCAATCAAGGTTCCCTTAGTTCTTTGCCGAATTTGTCATTTTACCCTCTAGGTCCTTTTTTTTGAGTTTTCATTCTCTCTCTTTAGTTCTGCTATTCTTCTTTACTTTCTTTTAATTCTCTCTAGGTCTGCAATTATGTCCTTCTAAGATATGTTTTTCTCTCTGGGTCACCTCCAGGGGGGGATCCATTCCCTGAGCCCTCCATCCTCCTACAGGGGTTGGTGTTGTAGAAAAGCCCCCACCTTTGTATCGGAGAGTTCCTGCACCTTTCCCATGTTGTCCCTTTGTCGTTGTCCCTGGCATGTGGGTTTCCCCTTTGTGATTCAAATCACAAACCTGTCTTCTTCACTCGTGTGTATGAAGGTTTGCTTTGCTTGTCCGCTTCATTCAGAGGGCCTTTTTTTTCCCTCCTTGTTTATGGCAGTGACTTATGCTTGCTAGGTTGACGGCTTTCAATTTTGTTTATACATAGGGATATTGAAGTCTAAGTTAAGTCTATCTTCCCTCCTGTTCTGAAGGTTCTTCGCCAAAAAAAACAAACTTGGATACTTTCTCCTCCATTTCCATATTGGGGAGGGTTGGGGGGGCAGAGGGATGCCTGTGACTAGCCGAGCAAGGGATGCCTGACGTTAGCCCAAGCCCTGGTAACCCTGGAACAGGGGCCGAGCTCCTCCTTCAGAGACAAGCCGACTGAGCACCTGAGCACCCGCCAAGAACTTCGCTCACGTATGGTGCATCAAAGCCTCTTCTGGCTGCGAGGGGGAAGGGCTATCCCACCCATACAGCCACACTCTACAAGGGTTTAAGGTTTAGACCCAAGCACTTCTGCCTCAAACCAGCGAGTCAACCACACAGCAACCCAAAAGTCAATCCACTCCCAGCCCCCCTGTCTGGAGCGGTGCTGGGCTTCTACCTTAGCAAGCAAGACTCGAACCTGAGCCCCTGAGCATCTGAGCACCCCACACAAAAACTCTCTTATTATGGCGCCAAAGCCTCTCTGGCTGCTTAAATTTAGTTTTTAAGAGTGGTCCCAAACTCAAAGGACACTCATTCCCCAGATAACTCTTAGAGCCCTCTGTCCTAGAACTGTGTCCTTGAGAGTCAGATCCCATGTGTAATTTTTATTCAAAAGGTTCTCAAGCTTCAAGTGAGGCAAGTAAATCTTGGGCTCCTCCTCTTAATCTTCAAACATACCATCTCCTTCTTTTTTTTCTTTTTTTTTCTTTTTATTTTATTTTTTAAGGGATTCTCTACATATAATGACACAGTTGTTTTGCAGATAACATTGATTTTACCAGTATG
Source organism: Rhizomys pruinosus (assembly GCA_009823505.1). Lineage (NCBI taxonomy): Eukaryota > Metazoa > Chordata > Mammalia > Rodentia > Spalacidae > Rhizomys > Rhizomys pruinosus. The sequence continues at coordinate 567,523 of VZQC01002980.1, read as the reverse complement.
TCATACCAATTAGGTAATTGTGCATTTTTGCAAGTTATCTATGTCCAAATTTTGACAAACCCAAGGTTCCTATAGTCAAGTTGGAGAAGCTTGTCTGCACAGGCATGTTACATTCAGAGTCCCAGACGATATCCTCTGTAGTCTGTAAGATTCACCCTACTATGCTCTCTGCAGCCTTACAATCTCCCACGCTCCTCTACCTCCTCCTCTCGCAGATTGTTCTCCAGGGCTTGGGAAAGGGGCAAAGTGGGTGAGAAGTAAAACAGCTATATTTCTTGGGTTGTCATTTTGGACTATTTTCTGTTCATGTTTGTTTCCCTTCATGGGGTTGACAGTGATATCCTTTTCCAGTGATATCCTTTTCAGTGAGTATCCTTTTTAGAGATCATACAGACAAAGCACAAGCTATTGTGATGTAAAGGCATTTTAAGCATACTATATTATTATGTCAAGCTAAGGTGTGAGCTTAGACAAGATGCTGTGATGGTAGGACTAATCCACAAACTGTGGTTTCTCTATAAAGGGGACAGTTATTATTGTGGCTTATAGAACTCTCCTAACCATAAGGAATAAGCTTGTGGGCATCCACTGTGGAGTTATATGCCTCCAAGGAAAGAGCTAAATAGCAAATAGATTTGGTTTTTTTTGTATATATCATATAATTATGATAATATATATTATGATATATATATATATATATACACACTGACTGGCGTGCACTGTTTGCACAGTATTCTCAGGCTGTTGATGTGTAGCTGATATTGACTGGAGGAGTCTGCTTGTCTCAGTGGAGACCAATATTTTTGCTGTATTGCTTTAGTTGGTGGCCTTTGGTAACGTTCTCCTGGCATTTCAGAGGCCAGTTGTACGCGAGCAAGTGACGTCTCATAACATTTTTCATTCTCCACCAGGCTTCGACAACAAGGACTTACTGCCTTTTTCTTGCATATATCCCACTTATGCGGAAAGGGCCTTTATAATGTGGGGGGGGCGTGGTTTTGACCCCCTAGCCAACATCTCCCTAGGAAGAATAATCTCAGTGCTGATGGTCAGAATCGTTCCGTATGTCAATATATATTTGCTTATTATCACAACTTATAAACACTTGTACTATTGAATTTGGCTCTAGATAGAATATCCTTTCACAAGTTCCTATGACTATCAGTCAATTCAAAAAGGGTAGTTATGCCTTTTTATAGGAAATTACCACTGTAACAATTGGCTCTAGATTTACAGTTTAGAGTGGTTTTCATTACATCAGTGTTTTTTTCATTTTCCTATAAAAGGGGAGAGGTAGAACGTTTCCTCAGTATCTGCTTGAAGGTAAAACCTTTTCTGAGTTGACCATTATAAACAGTTAAACCCCATAGTATTCAGAGAAGAGTGCTCAGTGTCTGTGACTCAATCAGTCTGAGGTTCCTCTTTCTTTAAGTTCAGATGGGTCAACCTCTCTGCTGGGATTTCCTCCCATTCCATCCTGCATAGCCACATCCTTCTTTTTTCATCCTTAGTTTTGGACTAGCCCATTCACCCCAGGTCAATCATACTTCCTCTTCTCCACTGTGTGCCCCGAGATGGGTAGGCTGACTTTCAGTCTTTTGATACGTTAATGTCTCAAAGCCACCAAATGTCATTCCTTACTTTTCGGTGGAGTACCAAGTTGAGGATGCCAAGGAAAGGAGACCGGGTGCCCAGGTCACACAAACAAGAACAAGACATTGTTTTGCTGGAGTTAATTGAGAGTGATAAGTCCAGAGTATGTTCATTTGACAAAAGCTATCTACAGAGAACCCTATGTTGCATCTATAGACAGTGCAGCCAGACTCTCAGTAAAAGATTAAGCCAAAGCTGTTGCTTACAGACATGCAGTTTCGTAAGTCTGCCTATTTTCCTGAATTACTCAGACAAGGATAGCTTTTCCTTTTCTCTATTTCTTAGGCACTGCTTTCCCCTAACCTCTGCCGTCCTTACTCCTCACCCTAAAGCTCTCCTCACACCTGAGTCTGCCACCGTCCACTTACCTGATCTCTGATTAGATATTAGTCCTTTCTGTCAAACACTATAACTTATGCTTACAACAAGGAATTCAGCCCTTTTAATCTCTCTTGCCTTACAAAACTTGTTTACACAAAGGCCCGGCTGCTTTCATGGCACTCAATGGCCCAAGCAGATGACAACCCCATATCCTTCACATCCATTCTTATAAAGCTAAACAATTAGGAAAGATTGTGAGGTTGGACCCCAACCAATGAGGAAAAGACACAGTACTTCTTCCTTAGGATACAAAACTTAACAAATTCCCTGCTCAGTGTGCTTGCTTCTCCGTTTTTCATGAGCCACACTCATTTCTGATCAGAAGTAAAGTTCCTTGCCAAGATGCTTTAGTGAGAATGGTGTTCCTCTTATTTGTGACTGTGACCCCAACTTATTTTAACAACACCTGCATACTGAATCAACTCAAATGCTTGGCTTTTCACTTCTTTTTCTTTTTTTTATTTGCTTTTTTTTTTTTTTTTTTTTTTTTTTTTTTTTATGTTTGTTTTTTTTTGGTTTGAGACAAGGTCTCCTTTTAGTCCCAGCTTGCTGGAACTTGCGTGTGTAGACCAGGCTGGCCTTGAAACTACAGCCTGATCATTTTACTATTTTGTATTGAGTTTCCACTTTTTGTTTACATTAGTATTTTACAAATTTTTGATGGCATGTACATCCCCGCCCTTCCATCACCTCCCTTTACTGCCCCCTGCCCAAGTGCAATCTTTCTATATTATATAAATAAAGGCCTATATTGTCTAATCTGTATCTCCAAATGTCCTACAGCGTGGGTCAATCCACTGGAGCCTGGTCAATCTACCAAGAGTCCCATGCTTGAAGAAGACTGTCTCTGCATTATCCAGAAGCCATCGGTTGCCACAATCTCCTTAGAGGGGTTGGGAGCCTTCGTACCATCTCTCCTCTATCTTCACATCTATGCTGGGATATATTTTTTCTGGTTTGAGCATGTACAGGGATTTGCGTGTATGCATGGTCTCTGATGGCTGTGAGTTCATGTAAGATACTGAGAAGCTGTCGGAAAACTGTACTCCTTGTGGTCATCCATCCCTCCAGCTCATTATAATCTTCCCCAAACCCTCTTCCTCAACAATGTCTGAGCCTTAGGGGACAGAACTTTGATATAGGTTTCCTATTCAGGGATAAGCATTCTGCAACACCTCGGTTCTCCTGTCATTGACCATGTGGCCTCTGTGTTAATCACCATCTGTCCCATAAAGAAATTTCTCTGGTGAGAGCTGAGAGATGCATTAATCTATGGGTGAAACAATAAGTCATTAGGAATCGTAGTTTTAGGTACAATACACTGGTTTAAATAAAAAAAACAGCATTAGGTTCTCCCCTATGTCTGTGACCTGCTCCAGCCTCAGGGTCCTAATGTCAGCTTTGGACTCCATCTATAAAGCAGATTTAATAGTTCCACTTAAAAGAATGTGTTGGCCTTCTGGAGGCTGAGAGATGGCCTAGTGTAAGCGTGCCGACACTGCTCTTGACCGAGGACCCGGTTTTCGATCATGGAGACCAGGTTCAGACTCCACATGACCATGGTAGCTGAGAGCCGTCGAAACTCCAATTCCAGAAACTCAGCTCCAGGGAATCCGAAACCCTTCATATTCTGACCCTCCCACGCATTGGCACGACAGGTTCCACAAACCTACATGCAGACGGACAGTACATTCATACACTAATTATAAATAAATAAAATACAATTTTTAAAAATAAACATTTAGAAAAAAAAGAAATGGTTGTGGTTTCCGTGCTTTGCCCCATACTATTTATGCCATGTCTAGCAACTCCACTTGAGCATATCCTGTCAGGCCAGTCGTTACTGTACCTCACAGGATTCACAGCTGGGCAAGGCTGGTGATTCTTTTCCTTCTGGAAACATGCATGGCACCTTCCAGTACTGTGAACACTGGCCTAGCTTTCTCTTCTCTATCCTGTCAAGACAGCTGCTGAGATTCAGTTTCTCTGCCCTGGAGTTCTTCTTTTAAACTCTAATAAAATTCTTCTTGAACTTAAAAACCTATCAAACCATGTGTCACCAAAACTTCTAAGGTTCAGGGGTCAACAAGCCCATACTCCAGGCCCTACCAATACCAAGAATGAGAAAAATAAACAGAGAGTTTCCACAGTCATGAGAGTGCAGCACAGGAAACAATGCCTTAGCCCCAGGAAAGGGAGATTCACATTAACAAGGCAGGCCAAAGAATTATTTCATGTTTAGGTTTTTTTAAGATGGATGTAGTGGTGGGCCATGTGTGCAATGCCTTTATCCCAGACATTTGGGGGGGCTGTGAAGGCAGAAGGACTTTGCCAAAGTCCGAGGCTAACATGGGTTATATACTGAGTTCCAGGACATCCTAGGCTACAGAATAGGACCCTTTCTCAAATAAAAATAAATACAAAGGCAAAAAAACTAATAACAGTGTCTTTCAGTGTAAGTCTGGGAGTGAAATCACAGAGGACTCACTTGCCCCAGCCCAGCAGCAGAAGTCAGCTTCCCACCCACCCCCCAAGGCCCTGAGAAGAAGAGGTGGCAGGAAGACTGGAAGAGCCAGAGGATGGAGAAGACCAGACCAGACGAGAACGGCATCTTCTGACTGCTCTCCCGTAAACTCACAGCAGAGACCGAGCTCAGCAACGTACCAGCACAGAGTTGGCAGGGGCTTCTGCAGCCCCACCGCAGAGGAGGCAGCTGGTAGCTTCTGGGGGAAGGAGAGTCAGTCTTCTTCAAGGGCGTGGCTCCTTCGAGGTCAACCACACTCCAGGGGCTGGCCCCACACCAGGAGCATATGGGGAGCACAAATCGGAGTCAATGAGTTGTTAAAAAAAAAAGACACAAAATTGAGGGGAGGGAGGTGGGGGTGGACCGTGGCAGAATTACAGGGAAGGAGGGGTGGATATGATCAAAATACATTGCATGAAATTCCTGAAGAATTAACTAAAGTATTAAATAAAGAAGCCAGCAGGGAGCAGAGGGTGGGCTTAGAGGGGCGGGTGAGCAAGGCATTTTCTACTTCTTCAGAGAAAGACTCCATTGAAAGGGCGCCCTGGAGTCAGGGAGTAATGCAGTTCTTCTTCAGAGAAAGACTCCATTGAAAGGGCGCCCTGGAGTCAGGGAGTAGTGCAGGGATAATTCCTCTGCAGCATCTCTGAGTTCCCTGAGGTTAGGATTAGGTCACCAACACTGAACTTGCTTCCAGGAAGGCCTTCCCTGGCTCCTTGTGAAACATCCTCACAGAGACTGAACTGTCCATCTCTCGTTCGGCCCTTTACCTGCCTTTGCAATAAGAAAAGCCTCTTGGGGTAGCAAGATGGCCAGTGGGTAAAGGGGCTTGCCACCAAGCCTGAGGACCATCCCAGCCCCACAGAGAGGAGAGAGAGAACCAACTTCTGTGGGTTGGCCTTTGACTGCCACAAAACAAATAAAAAGGAAAAAGATAGAAAGCCCCTCACCAAGGCCAGTGGGCTAGTGGGCCACAACCTAAAAAACAATGGCTGGAGCTGGAGAAATGGCTCAGTGGTTAAGAGCACCGACTGCTCTTGCAGAGGACCCAGGTTCGATTCACAGTACCCACATGGCAGCTAAGAACCATCTTTTGTGCCCAGCTGGTGGCGAAAGAAAAACAAACAAACAAACAAACAATGGCTTTACCTGCCCATTTACACCATCAGCCACTGCCCTTGTCTGAACCCCATCTGTGGTGGTTTGAATGAGTGTCCCCCATAGGCTTTAGGTATTCAGACATTTTGTCTCCTGTTGGTGGCACTGTTTTTGGAGGTCTTAGAAGGTGTGGCCGTGCTAGAGGAAGTACATTATTGGGGGCAGGCTTAGTGAGTTTAACAAGCTTTGCGGTCTCCAGTCTCTCTCTCTGCTTCCTGTGCTCTTTGCGAGATGTGACCCTCAGCTTGCTGCTCCAGATCCAGCCGCCATGCCTCCCGCCACAATGGACTCTAATTCCCTGGAACCATCAATCGTAAGCTCAAATAAACTCTTCCTTTTATAAGTTCCTTGGTCATGGTGTTTTATCACAGCAACAGAAAAGTGACTAATACACCATCTGAATCAGAAAGAGCCAATTCAGGGCTGCACATACCTACATATAGACATAAACAAGTACACATCATTGAAAAATAAAATAAATCCTGTTTTTCTTTAAGAAGGCTGAAAAGAGAAAACACATATGTTTCTATATTCACTTTTGCTCATTTATAACTAATTAATTATCAAAGGTGCCTTCACTCATTCATTTCCAGTTCCCAAACATCTACGATACCAAGCTTTATAAAAGGCACTGTCAACAAAAATAAAAATGAACCATTTCCGAGTCATTCTTTCAGCAGCATGGTAAGATACACAGTGAAGTAGGTGTGACATGGGGCACAAAGTGGGGTGTGTACCCCACAGACCTCTCAATATGGTGTTTGATGATACAGGATTGGCAGAGAGACGGGCCAGATGTGAGAGAAGCATCTCATTAGGAAAGAGAATAAATTCAGTTGTTCAGAAAATATAAATATCTAAATTGGAAAGTGGAATAGTGCGAGCTGCAGAGTGCCTGACTTTAGGCACATGGAGGAGTGGAAAGAGGGCTGCACAATGAAAAAGTTGCAGAGAAACCACAGGCAAATTGAGAAAATACACAACTTCCTAAGCCTCAACACACATGACAAGCTTCACGGACACAATTCACACAAGCGCTGGCAACATACAATCAAGGCATCTCACCTGGTAACTCTTAGATGAGAAATCTGTGACTTTCCATACAAAATGAGTTCCTCTCTGAGAGCTTGGAGCATAACCTATCGGGACCATTTACTCTAAACAGGAAATAAGGAACTGATTAAATGAAAATGTCAACACCTTAGAGCAAAGTAACCCCATAACCTTGCATTTTACAATAAACACCTGGATTAAAGACAGACTACCCCAGTCAAGAGCACGCCTCTGAGGGCTACAGATGTAAGTCAATTGACTTGTCTAACGCACAGAGCCCTGGGTTCCATAAAACAGGAGTGGCAGCCCATCCCCAGAACTTGAGAGGTAAAAGGAAGAGAGCTAGAAGTTCAAGGTCATCCTTAGCTACCTAGCAAACTTGAGGCCAGCCTGAGCTACATGAGAGCCCATCCAAAATCAGGGGAGAGTATGGCTGGAGAGATGGCTCACTGGTTGAAAAAAGCTTGCTGCACTTGCAGAGGACCCTGGTACAGTTCTCAGCACCCACACTGGGTGGATCACAACCACCTATAACTCTAGTTCCAGGGGATCCAATGCTGTTTTCTGGCCTTCTGGGCTTGCACATGGTGTGCACTAAACTCAAACAGGTACACACATATGTAAAAGTAAATGAAACATTTTTAACAAAAGAAAAAGAAGGAAAAAAGTTTTCCTCCCTGCCTCCTCAGCGCTCTCATGTTAGGAAATCCTGAACTATAATACAAGATCTTCTCTGGAACAGTACAGACACAGCCTTTGGAAGCCACATTGGCCTTTTGCCTGTTGCCTTCTGTCTGCTTTATGACCCATGAATATTTTTCTCAGCAATCCGGGAGACATCTTTTGAATTGTAAACCTCAAGAGAGAGATGACACCCCCTCCCAATCTCCCATTCTCTGCTGGAGGTTGGAGCCTAGCCAGTAGGCTCCTCACTTCAAACTCCAAAACTACCTTTTGTTTTGTTTTTGTTTGGGTGGGGTTTTTTGGTGGGTTTTTTTTTTTGTTTTTTTTTTGGTCTTTTTGTGACAGGGTCTCCCTGACAACCCAGCTGTCCTGGAACTTGCTCTGTAGACCAGGCTGGCCTTGAACTCACAGAGATCTGCAAACCTCTGCCTCCCAAGTGCTAGGATTAAAGGCATGCGCCACCACGCCCGGCTAAAGTACCTTTTGTTATCAAGAGATGTGAACCTCATTCTCTAAACACAGGTGAATAGCTAACATATAACATGGTCACTTCTACTTCCAGGTGAATTCTAAAAATGAATTATATGGGGTAAATGGTCATCTTACTAGAGGACTGGATACCTTCCTTGAGAGCCCGCTTGCCCTGGACTGTCTGCCAGGTACACAGGCCAGACTCTTCTGCCTCTGCAGTCCCTTATTCTCTATACTTATTCAACCATGAAGGGCTTTTCTTTTCTTTCTCTATTACCTTTGGGAAGAAGATTTCTAAGGTAGAAGAATATTTTGTTTTTAGCATCTTTCTCCAGCAAGTACCAGCCATTCTTTTCCTGCTGACTCACTGAAAATTAACATCTTCAAAACACCATCAAAGTACACTTCGCAGCAAATGCTTAAGACAGGCATATGCCAACTGGGAACAAGGCAAACGTGCAATACACTTAGTTTATACTTTCAAATAAATCTTAGTGGCTTGCCAAATTTTAGCAGCTGACTCTCTCTCTCTCTCTCTCTCTCTCTCTCTCTCTCTCTCTCTCTCTCTCTCTCTCTCTCTCTCTCTCTCTCTCTCTCTCTCCCCAGTAGGTGCATACATATGTTCACATCCATGTGAAACCCAAAAGTCATTGCTGAGTATCTTCCTACCTTATTTTTTTAAGATTTATTTATTTTTACTTTATGTGTGTTTTGCCTCCATGTATGTCTTGTGTGCCACATGCTTGCAGTACCTTCATAGGCCAGAAAAGAGCATTCTATCCCCTGGAACTGGAGTCAAGGACTGTTGTTGGAAACCAAGCCTGGGTCCTCTGCAAGAGCAGCCAATCCTCTTAACAATGAGCCAAGTCTTCAGCCCTCCCTTATTTTTTGAGACAGGGTCTCTCACTGAACCTAGAGCTCACTGATTATACCAGACTAGCTTACCACTGAGCTCCCGGATTACAGCTGTCTCTGCCTCCTTGGCAGCGAGGTTACAGTGTGCATGACCCTGCCCAGCTTTTTCTGTGGGTATTAGGGATTAAACTGTTTCTTACACTTGCTCACCAAGAACTTTTCCAACTGAGACACCTCCCCAACCCCACACCAGACACATTCAATACTGTTACTTTAGGCTAAAATTTTTGAGAATCGTTTTGTTTGATTGATTCTAAGTAAAGGTAAGAATTACCCTTAAATTGAGTTTCTGCCCTGACTGGAAAACAATAAAGTGATTTTTTTTTAATCATGTGGGAATAGCATCTGGAAAATTTCCTAAAAGGTGGCATTTCCATTATCTACATCAGTGGATCTGCACACTAAATACTGAATATAACAGAGCAGCCGCTCTGTTCTAGGGAACCTGCCATCTCTCCGAAACAATACACTCCATTTAGAGCTCACGGAAACCATGGAAACCATTTGGCAACAGAGTTTCTCCCACCACAAATCGATAGTAATTGGCCTTTGTCAGATATTTATTGGCTGGTAGAAGTGATGTGTTACCCCAAGAGGCAGAGACCACTAATCTGCCAGTAGAATGGCAGGTGGCCATCCTGGGACACGGCAAGAGCAAAAACAAAGATGGCTGTGAGTGAGAAGTCACATCCTGTGTGCCCTCACTAACACTCACAGAGGGTTTTGTTCCCTGTGGTTACTAATTAGTGATGTTATTGCAGTCTGAAGGCAGAGAATACAGATAGCACGTAATACCTTTTCACTCGCCATCCCTGTGGTTTTTACCCTTTTTTCAAGTTTTCAGTCCATCTTATTATGGTAATATCGGAAGTTCTGAGTTGTTTTCTCGTTATCAAAATGTATGCGTTCCTCACGAGTTTTGAATGCATGGCTGGCAAATATTCTCTCCCATTCTTCAACGAGCCGACACTAATGAGGAGGGATGGGAATGCTGTAAGGAGGAAGAATCCAAGTTGGCACCCTGAGCGCAGCAGCAGCAGCAGCAGCAGCAGCAGGGAGCCGCACACCACACAAGTGCACAGACAGACGTGCGGACAATATGCTCATACATATGAAATAATAATAAATAAAAATTTTAAAACTAAAGTGAAGAGCAGTAGAAGACATCCAACCTGTGCATGCATGCGTGCACACACAAAAATTCACATGGAAACTACACACACACACGCACACACACACACACACACACACACACACACACACACATATGAGCACTTGCAAAAGCCAGGAACTACTGCCCCTGGTTTATAGCATAAATAATGATCGCTAAGCTCTGATCATAAGAACCCAACTTGGGCTACAGAGATGGCTCAGGGGTTAAGAGCACTGGCTGTTTTTGTAGAAGACCCAGGTTCAAATTCTAGCACCCACATGGTGGCTAACAACCATCCACAAATCCATTTCTGGGGACTCCAACGCCCTCTTCTGACCTCTGAGGGCACTGCATGACATGAGTGCACTTACACACATGCACGCAACACACATACACATAAAATAGAAATAAAATATTATTTTTTTAACTTTTTTATTTTTATTTTTCTCTATGTGTATGAGTGTACTGTCTGCATGTGGGTTTGTGCACCCGTGTCGTGCAATGCCGCGGAGGTCAGAAGAGGGTCTCGGATTCCCCTGGAACTGGAGTTCTCCTGGAATTGGAGTTACAAATGGTTCTCAGCTGCCACGTGGGTGCTGGGGATCTATCCCAGGTCCTCTGCAAGAGCAGTTGATGCTCTTAACCACTAGGCCATCTCTCCAGCCCCAATAAAATATTTTTTTTAAAAGAATAACCCAACTCAGAGAGTGGAGAGATGGCTCAGTGGTTAAGAATGCATTCTGCTCTTGCAGAGGACCTGAGTTCAGGTCTCAGAACCCACATGGGCAACTCATCACTGCCAGTAATTCTAGCTCCAGGGGAGCCAATGACTTCTTCTGGCCTCCACTGATAGCTGCACTCATGTGCACAGAGCCCCACAGAGAAACACACACATACCCATAACTGCTATAAATAAATAAATAAATAAATAAATAACCCATACAAAGCTCATATGGGATGATTACAAAAGAACCACTTATTCAATAGCTGACCAGGTTTCACATTTGAAGAACTTGGATTAGACAGGAAAAAAAAAATAACTAGGACTCAACTATATCTAAGGAAGTAGATGAGGGCAAATCAAAAGACCAAGAAAGCAGAGAGCTCAGTGGGGGCCTTGATGACCACACAGCTTCCAGACATTGCTGAGTCATGCCCCTCCCTGCCCAGTCATTCAAGCTCTTCTTCACGGCCAGCTACATTGGAGGAATTCTACACCTACGAGATACAGCTCCTCTGTTTTCCACGAAAGGAAGATATGTGAGGCTAGGAAAGTTAAACTGGAATGTTCCACAGCTGCTAAGTGGCAGAGCAGGTCTGAAGCTCTAGAGCTAAGGAGTTTGGTCTCTTTGGGATTCACTGTTGGGTGAGACCAGCCCTCACCTGACCACTCACTCCGGAGTTCCTTTGTCAAGCAAACACTCACCTCAAGGAAGTACCCCCAAGGTCCTGCACCCAAATTTAGAGGCATGTCTGAAGTGACAGCTTCAAGCCTAAGTACCTAAAGGGCTGAACCCCAAGAGTTTCTTCTAAGATTTTTGTACAAATTAAGGAGCTGAAATCTCTCCAACCCTTATTGTTCCTGTGGATACCCAGACTCCCATCGGAAGATTGGGTTAGGACACTGCCCTCATAAATAATAGTAATTAATAAATAAATCTCCATCCTTTTCTACCATGTGGTGGCAAAGATCTGTTGTGGTTTGAATATGGGGTGTCTCCCACACACACAGAGACTCATGTTTCTGAACAGTTGGTCCCCAGCTGTTTTGGAAGGTTGTAGAACTTTGGAAGGTTTAGGATACAGAGCCCAGGCCTTGAGGTTTGGTAGTCTGACCCCACTTCCTGTCCACTCTCTGCCTCCTGACTGTAGATACAATGTGGCGGCTGCCTGGCACTCCTGCTGCCTGTGTCCCCCTCCCCATGATGGACTGTGCCCTCTATAAACCAAACAATAAACCAAAACAAACCCTTCTTCCCTTAGGTTTTGAACTGTCATGCATTTGGTCACAGCAATGAGAAAAGCAACTACCACAGGCACAATCAAGGTCCCCCAAAGGAGGGACGGGACCCTCAGTTGTAACCTCCCATGATTCTCCATCCTCTATTCCTGAATGTTCCAGAACATAAAACACAGCATTCTTCAGACTTTCATGACTGAGTTTCCTCTTCATTCTTAATGAGGTTGACAAAATGAAATACAATACACTGCTCGTGTTTTAAGACCAATGGAAGGGAGTTCAGTGACCTACACTAAACCCAGCAGGGCCTTGTTCCTTCCCTGTCTGAGCTCACAAACTCTTCTTGAATCAACCATAGTCAGCTTTTGTCAACTTGATGTAAACCTAGAGACGCCTGTGAAGAAGGAATCTCCACTGAGGAACTTCTTCCAACCGACCCTCCTGTGCACATGTCTATGAGGCATTTTCTTCATTGCTACTTGATACAGAAGGTCCAGCCCTGTGGTCAGTGCTGTCCCTATGCAGGTGGACCTGGGCTGTGTGAAAAAGGAAGCTGCCAGGCGTGGTGGCCCACACCTTTAATCCTAGCACTCAGGAGGCAGAGGCAGGCGGATCTTTGTGAGTTCATGGCCACCCTGGTCTACAGAGCAAGTTCCAGGACAGCTGCGGCTACAGGGAGACCTTGTCTCGAAAAGACCCAAAAAGAAAAAAAGAAAAAGGAAGCTGAGCAAGCCAGGGAAAGCAAGGCAGTAAGCAGCACTCCTCCACGATTGCTGCTTCAGTTCTCGACTCAGGTTCCTGCCTTCAACTCCTACTCCAGTTCCCCCGAATGATGGACCGTAACCTGTAAACTGAAGTAAATCCCGTCCTCCTCAAGATGGTTTGGTGTCTTATCACAGCAACAGAAAGAAAACTAGAACAGCTTCTTAGCAAGCCGAGTACCTGTGGGACACTGTGCTCTAGAACTCATTTCTAAACGTGATGGGAACGATTTCAGGCAAACCTGTTTCCCTGCTTGCTTGCACTTGGGACCTGCCCTGGAGATGCCAGTCCATAAACCCTTGGATGCTTTACACTTTACAATATTTATTCTCCTCAAAGGTTGTCTAAGACATGGTGCTTTGCCACTCTTATCATATCGCCCCTGTGCAGAATGTTCCAAAACATAAGCCTGAAGAACTTGGCTGTTATTTCATTATTATTCCTTGGTTTATGTGGGAGTGTAGGACAACCCTACAATCTTGGCAAAGACAATAACACCAAAGTTCACATAAATCATATCAGTGGGATTCTTTAAGCTCTTCAGACACACATTTCTAGCCAAGAAAGCTCCCTCCACTTCTATGAGGCTTTCTCTGGGTAGACAGCATTCACCCATAATGTGCACAGAGCCATGCCCACAGCATGGAATTCTCCAGGTACGATAGGCCACGGCATGGGAGCCTCTGTCCAGCTCCAGCTTGACAGCATCTGACTTCCTAAGTTTATCCTGCTGCAAGAGCAGAACAGCTACGGGAACACAGTAAGAATTATGAGATGGATCCATGTTTGGTGGCTTTTAATCCTAGCACTGGAAAGACAGAGGCAGGCAGATCTCTGTGAGTTCAGGGTCAGACTGCTCTATATAGTGAGTTCCAGACCATCTGGGGCTAGGGAAACCCTGTCTCAAAAAGACAAAAAATAAAAACAAACAGAAAAAAAAGAGGATTAAACCGAGAGGATATGGATATAGCTCTGTCAGTACAGTGCTTGCTGCATAAGTGCGAAGACCTGAGTTTCAATTCCCAGCACCCACACAAAATGCCAGGCATGGTGGCATGACTTGCAGTCCTAGCAGGACGAGACAGAGACAAAAGGGGCCCTGGGGCTTGCTGCCCAAGTAGTCTTTCCTAATTGGTGAGGTCTGGGTTCAGTGAGAGACCCTGGCTCAAAAGCTAAGATGAAGAGCAGTAAAGGAAAACACTCCATGTTGACCTTTGGCCTCCACATGCCTGTGTGCACACACACAAGAACACATACATACACACACATATATGCATTAATACATACATTCACACATACAAACACACATACACACACACACACACGCACATGCACACACACACACACTAATTACAAGCAGCCAGCTCTTCAACAGCTGCTAATAAGAGAAGGCTGATGAAGATCTTTCTCATCTTTCAATTTTGCTTTGAAATCAAGAGATGAGGAAATAGCTTAGAATCCAGGACAACAGGGGAAGTCTTGCCCTTGAGGTTCATTGATAGCAGCTCAGACCTTTTACTCCAGAACTGAAGCTTATCCTGAGGGAGGTGGAGGAATCCTTATGTCAGTGTGTTTTAATAAGAAAGTGGCCTCTGGGCACTAGATGCTGGAAAGTCCTGAAAGGTGGAAAAGAAAATGGCAAAAAGGTTGATAATTCCAATTAGAGAGCCAAGAGAAACTACACGATGTGAACACCATGAGAGAGGAGCCACGAGAAAGAACAGGGTGGATGTGAGGAGTCACTGATGGTCTTACCTCACAATAGCAGGGGCTGCAGAGATGGCCTGACAGGATCACTGGCTGTTCTTGCAGAGGACTCGGGTTCTGTTTTCAGCACCACATGGTGGCTAACTCCATCCAACATTCCAGTTCCAGGGGATCCAGCACCATCTGCTGGCCTCTGCAGGCACTGCATGACACTGGGTACGCTTTATAGGCATGCAGGCAAAATACTCAAACACATAAAAATAAATAAATAAATAAATAAATAAATACTCTTAAATCACAATGGAAGGCAGAAGACAGAGCAAACGGAGGTCGTGCCTCAAGTGGAAATAAGAGCAGCAGGGCCGGAAACTGCCCAAGGGGAAGAAAAGCATATCAAAGACAGGTGGAAGGGTAGAACAGATGTCTCAGTGTTTAAGTTACTAGCGCCCATTGTCAGGCAACTCTCCACTACCTTCAACTCCAGCTCAAAGGGATCTGACACACCCGATAGCCTCCTTGGCACCTCCACACGTAGGCACAAACCAGCATACAATCACCCACGCCTACACATAGAGAAAAAAAAAAATGAATAGAAGGAACAGGTTCAATCAATGCACTATCAGGGAGGTCAGCAGAGCCCACATGCAGAGACACGACAAAGGGATGCAATGACCTCATATCCACGAGACATCCACGAGCAAATGATAAAGTAAGATCAAGGCAAAAGGGCAGCTGCTGGCCTGGCCTTGTCTGACCTGAGCTCCTCACCAGCTCTCCAAGTGAAAGCAGTGATCCATCACAACTGAAGTCATTTGTAAGAGATGTCCTAAGTGGATGTAGTAGTTTACTTGTGTTTAGCAAAATTTATTAGTCACATTTCCATCCTGGGGGCCAGTGTTAGCTACATTTCTACCCAAGGGCCAGGGCCTCACATGTTACCAAGGGTACGCCATGTCCTATGAAAGCAAAGAATTCCACCACAGGTAATCCCGGATGAAAGAGTTTCAAATTATCATCGCTCTTAATTCAGCTCTTCCCTTATTTTTAAACAGGAATTGGCCAGCTGTGGTTGCATGTAGATCAACTCCAGCCAGCTGTGCTGTACCCTTGTCTACAGACTACCTATGGCTGGTCTCACTGTGACGATGGGGGCAAGGGAAGTGTTTGCGTCCTCTGTCATTCACAGCTTCCTCTTCCCTCCCTTTCCTACTTTTCTCTTACGGACTGGTATCTGGCCACAGTCCTAACTCCAGAGAACGTCAGGGTCCTCCCCCAACTCAACAATCCATACCTCAGCTCCCACTAGAGGCTTACTAGAGTTGCGTTGGGGACTCTGGGGGATTGTGCTGCCATTGTTTTCATCCAGCTGGTATTATTTAGCTTTTAGAAGCAAGCCAAAAAATGTTATAGGTGTCCAAAGAAAGAGTTATAGGGGCTGAAGAGAGGGCTCAGTAGTTAAGAGCTCAGTAGTTAAGAGCTCTTATACAATGAAATGGCAAAGTGACTCCATTTTGTCCTAGCTGACTTTCACTTGACCCTGTGTTTCTGCCTAGACCCACCCCCTAACCCCAACTCCCCACTCTAACAGCAGGCAAACAACTAGAACTGGTCTCATGAAGGCTGCACCTGTGGCTTCAGGGGATACATTGTTTCTACAATCCTGAGAAACGTACAACTAGTCAGGTAGCTATACCAGCATCTCCATGGAGTCCATTGTCTCTGCAATTCTGAGAAACTGGTTTGACCTAAACTGAAACTTTTTGTTACCTGAAAAATCTTTATTAAGTGTCCTATCCCTGTTATGATATAACAATGATGATCTAATATAACTATGGTTATTGGCTTTGCTGTTGACCTGATCTGGTTGTAGTTATAAGCTTTATAATCCTCACTCTGCCTTTCCTCAGGGTCAAGAGTTCTTTTGGGCATTGAACCCCTCTCTGACTGCCTGCTAATGAAGGACTCCTGCTTTGACCATCACTATGTGGTGTTCCTGTGCCACATGCTCCTCTGAATTATAACAGGACTGGAGTTGTGTTCCCAGCACCCATGGTAGGTGGCTGTAATTCCAGCTCCAGGAGATATGATGCCCTCTTCTGGCCTCCTTTGGTATCTACATTCATGTTCACATACCCACACACAGATATACACGTACATACAATTTAAAATAATAAAATACATTTTTAATAATGATTTTTTATGTGTATGAATGTACTGTCTGCATGTAGGTTTGTGCACCCATGTTGTACAATGCTGCAGAGGTCAGAAGAGGGCGTCAGATTCCCCTGATTCTCAGCCGCCATGTGGGTGCTGGGGATCGAACCCATGTCCTCTGCAAGAGCAATCAGTGCTCTTAACCTCTAGGCCATCTCTGCAGCCCCAATAATAAAATACATTTTAAAATGAGTCACAATTCTGACCATCTGAACATGCTCCCTTGAAATAATATTAATATTTCAATCCTTCTGCTCTTTCCTAGAAAGAAGCTTTCTTCTCTAAAAAAAAATTATATTGTTACCACAAGATAATTGGAAGAAAATATTTAATATACAAAGCACATTAATTAACTCAAGAAATATTTTTTTAAATCTCTGTTTCAAACATTGTGCTGAATTCAAGCATTGTAATGAATAATGAACTTAACATTCCTGGGGCAAATATTATCAGAAATATGATCAGTCATTTTTTATGGTTTGACAGAATAGTTAATGAGTTGCATTCCTCCCCCCATTAATAAAATGATGTCAATCTGATGGCAAGCACCAGCGAGCTATATCAAGGGTGGATGGCATTGATACTAAGAATGCTATGAAAGTGCTTTAAGAAGTCCATTCCCTAGATTTAATTCACAATGCCTGAGAAAGACCCAACTTAGTAAGCACTGCCTTCTGCTCTTCGGTGGTCATTCACCACTTCTCAGGAGGCCTGGTTCTCTTTCCTCCATGAGATGGATGAATGTTGCATTACTTTTTCTGCCAAAATGCGAACTGATAGGTAGGGAGCTGTTGGCAGACTTAACAAATGATTCCAATCCAGCCCAGATTAGTGAACTAGAGTTTACTGGACTTAGGGGAGCATGGATGAGGGGTCACTTCCAGGAGCATGACAGACCCCAAAGAACTACATCACTGACAAGTCCCACCCCAGCCTGGATAACAATATCCTAACAGCTGCAATGTTGAGCCCTTAAGCCCAGGCATCCTTTCATGTCCTATCTACTCTAGCACCTCCCCTCTGTGAAGCTGGGGAAGGATTACCTGCAGCTGAGGAGGTGGGGGGCATGTCTGGAGCCTCAAGTAAGTGTCTGATGATACCCCAGCTTCTAGCAGGGAATGTTAGCTGACTGGATCTTGTAAGAATCTCATTAAGGTGATCTTGGCCACTCTGATTTCGAGACAGCACAGGCATGTCATGCCTCAGGACAAAGCTCTTCAGTAGTGAGGCTGCCCTCGTCTACACCCACAAAGGTAGAACCACTGCAGCTCTCTCATGAGTGATAATTCAAAAGGTAGACCAAAGTAGACCTTAACCAAAGCAGAATCTGGAGTGATAAAGAAGAGAAGATGTCTACTGGAGACAACAGGCATTGATGCTGAGAGGGGGAGATGCTGAGGAAAAACACCTGACCATGCTCCTAGACTGAGCATGTGGGTGAAAGAGAAAGTGGCTGTTCACTAAAGAAGGGCTAGGTGCTTACCATGCAGGAGGAGGGTACTCAACTGGTAGTTCAACTAGAAATGTGTTTGAGGTGCTACATAGAGGAAATAATTCCCTGGGCTCACACAGGAAGTTTGACTCAGTATTGGGAAGTTAGTATAAGACCAATTCTCAGTCTCCAGAGGATGTTCAACAACATCTGGGGTTTGGGCGGTGGGGGGGTATGTTGTCACAGCCAGGGAGATGCTCCTGGCAACTGTGGGCATGGCCAGAGATTCAACCACCATCCTATGATACACTAGCTATGCCCCAATCAAAGAAATAAACAACCTCAAACTGTCAACAGTGATGGGGCTGAAAAGCCCCACCCTGTACTAGCTGCCACTGCGGTCCCACCTACAGAATTTAAAAGGAAAGCTGAAGGCACTGAGGAATTTTTAAAAACCTACATTCAGCCTTTGATCTTGTAGCATTCTCTTTTACCTATAAGATAATTTAACTTAAGGAATTAAGTTTGCTTCCCAATTAACAACATACAGTCACCCAAAACAGCTTGGATAAACTTAATGAAATTTACACCTTGATTCCTGCCTATAGGTATGTGTACTACAACTGCCTTTTTGAGTCTCATGGGTCAAAAAATAAAAACCTAAAATAAAAAAGGGGGGATACAGTTATATATTAAACCTTTTTGTCAAAAACATTCAATTTAATCTTAAAATTAACTATGGGAAAAGATTTGTATGTTCCCACAGGTCAAAACGTCACCAACGTAATGGCTGAGAAAGAAAAGATACAGCCTTCCATTGTGTAGGTTGTACCAAGAAATACAAGCAGAGAAGTTGGCCCATCTTAACACTAAAAGAAAGAAAAGCCTCAGACTGCTACAGGCATCAAACATCTTTGAGGACCATAAGTGTAACAACTGTTTATAGTGAGTCCTAATGAATCTTACCTTCTAGGTGCTGCACAGTTTTAATATGAGAGACTTCCTTTCCTCTTTTTCATAGAACAAAGAAAAACATGGTGGTAATGAAGTCATTCTCTAACTGTAAATTAGAGCTGACTGTTATAGAGGTAATCTTTTATAAAATTGGTAAAACTGCTTTCTTTAATTGACTAATAGACATAGGAACTATGAAAAGGACTATTCTCTATTCAGAACCAAGTATAATACTAAAGTCTCTTTCAGCTGTGCATATAAGCTTAAAGATATAAGATTATTCTCTATTCAGAACCAAATATAATACTAAAGTCTCTTTAAGCTATGCATATAAGCTTAAATACATTAATACAGGAGAGCTCTGATATCAGCAATGGATTATTCTGCCACGGAGATGTTGGCCAGGGGATCCAAGCCCCCCCCCAAAAGGTAAAGGCTTCTTGCCTGTAAACTGGGATACCTGCAAGAAGAGAGGCAGTAAGGCCCTGCTGTCGAAGACCTGATGTAAGCATGGGAAGGTTGTATTGAGACCGTACTTGCAAGTGTACAGTTGGTCTCTGGAATACCAGAGAGTGTTACCAAAGGCCACTGAACCAATAAAGCAAATGTTGGTCTCCTTGAGTCAAGCAAGACTCCTCCACCAACATCAGCTACACCTCACCTGCTTGGAGATACTGTGCAGCAGTGGCAGCCATATGTCTGTATATCCCAACTTTATTTGATTATTAGCTCTCTCCTTGGAGGAATAACTCGTGGATGTCGCCACAAGCTTATACCTTCTAGTGATTAGGAGATTTATATGCCACAGTAAGGCCTTGTCATCTCTCTCAGGGAAAAAAAAAGTAATCCAGGGATTAACACACCATCCAAACATCTGTGTCTATACCAAAGTAACCTACCATAGTAACTAGCAATGTTTAAATACATATATATCTAATCGCTTGTGCTTCATTAGTAGGATTGAAAGCCTGTCCCTGGGCAATCGGTCAGCCCATGAAAGGAAACAGCCAGAACTGATTAGAGTCCAAAACGACATCTCCAGACAAAGTAGACTGTTGTGCTTCTTGTCCACCTGTGCCCCATCTCTAAGCCTAAGGAACAATCTGTGGAAGAGGGGGAGTGGTATATTGTAGGGGCTGCGATTGGGGTGAATGGTAAAACTACGACAATATAGTCTGGACACTTATTTGATCAACTTGATTGAACATTCAAGCCCCTCCAGCTGGATGGTGGGAGCCTTGGGCTGTGTGGGCTGGGGCACAACTGCTTGCAAATTGGTTTTATATGAAGGATTCTTGTGAAAAAAAAAAAAAAAGGAGCTAGATACTGACATTTGAACTAACTGGGAATATAAAATGCTAGTTGTTTTATTTATAGTTTGTATTGGGTTGGTCTCTATATTTTTCTGAAATACACAACATCACAGTGTAACACTTTCTTTTACTTGTAGGACAATTTAAAGGAATTAAGCTTAAATTTTTACTTCCCAAATAAGTAGAAGTCTTAGTCCAGTCATATAGCGTTAAAGAGCAAAGTGTTTATTGGGTAAAATTTATTTAGCAGGTACTCAACTCTGCCCAAGCTTTATCCACCAAGTATAGGATATTTTAAGGCTTAGTGAATTGTTTAGATTAGTTAAATTTAGGTGTAGGTTTTGGTGGAAATGGTAATACAATTGAACTAATTGGGAATATAAAATGTTAATTGTTTTATTTATAATTTGTATTGGGTTAAGGTATACAAATGGCCTATATATTTTTTCTGAATTACACAACATCACATTATAACACTTTCTTTTACTTGTAGGACAATTTAAAGGAACTAAGCTTAAATTTCCTTCCCAAATAAGTAGCATACAGTCAATGAGAAACAGTTTGGGTAAATTTAATGAAAACTTATGCCTTGGCTCCTGTTTATGGGTATGTGTAATACAACTTAGGCATCTATAGGTCAAAACATAAAAATTTAAAAAACAAAAAGAGGGAGGTGGGAGGTGGTGTAGTATCCCTTCTGGGATACAAATGGAAAACTCTGTGTTCCAAACCTATTGATAAATTTTCAATTTTGAGATCTTGAAACTAGCAATGGGAGGAGATTTGTATGTTCTCACAGGTAAAAACACCAATCTAAATGCCTGAAAACGTACAACTTTTGGCTGTGCAGGATGGACTGGGAAATGCCAGCAGAGAGGCTGAACCATCTGAACATTAAAGAAAACAGAACCTCAGACTGCCTGAGTCACAGACACTGAGCATCTCTCTGAATTCTATTGGGGCTGTTTATAATGAGCCCTAATGAAGTTTACCTTCCAGATGCTGAGAAACCTTCCTACCTCTCCCCTTTATAGGAAAAAGAAAAACATGATGGTACTGAAGTCATTCCCTAACTGTAAATTAGAGCCAACTGTTATAGTGGTAATTTCTTATAAAACAGGTATAACTACCCCTTTTTAGTTGACTGATAGGCATAGGAACTGTGAAAGGATAATTCTCTATTTAGAGCCAAATTCAATAGTAAAGTCTTTATAAGCTGTGTAATTAAGCAAAATATATTAGTACAGGAAAGCTCTGATATCGGCAATGAATTATTCTGCCTAGGAGATGTTGGCTAGGGGATTCAAGCCCCCAAAATTATAAAAGCCTTTTGCCTATAAGTGGGATATATGCAAGGAGAAAGGCAGTAAGTCCCTGTTGTTGAAGACCTGGTGTGAGCATGAAAAAATGTTTTGAGAAGTCACTTGCTAATGTACAACTGGCCTCTGAAATGACAGAGAGCAGGACCAAAGGCCACTAAAGCAATACAGCAAAATATTGGTCTCCTTTAGACAAGCAAGACTCCTCTGTCAGTATCAGCTACACCTCAATTGCCTGGAGATACTGAGCAACAGTGGCAGCCATGTGTCTATATATATCCCAAATCTAATTGGCTATTAGCTCTCTCCTTGGAGGAATAACTCACAGTGGATGCCACAAGCTTATGTCCTCTAGTGGTTAGGAGATGTTATAAGCCACAATAAGAACTTGTCACATTTTATAGAGAAACCACAGTTTGTGGATTAGCATACCATCCAAGCATCTGTGTCTATGCTCAGCTTAGCTTGCCATAATAATTAGTACTGCTTAAATGCCTGTACATCCAATTCCTTGTGCTTTGTTAGTAGGATTAAAAAGGTACCCCTGGATAAGCTGTCAACCAGTGAAGGGGAACAACCTGAACAGACTAGAGTCCAAAATGACATTTCCAGAGAAAATAGACGGTTATGCTTCTCACCCACTTGTGCCCCTTTCCCAAAGCCTAGGGAACAACTTGTGGAAGAGGAGGCATGGTAGAATGTAAGGGCTGAAGAGAGATTGGGGTGAATCGTGAGACTACAGCCATATAGACTGGACTCCTATTTGATCAACATGCTCGTGCACACAAGCTTCTCCAACTGAACTATGGGAACCTTAGGTTGTTCAAAATTTGGACATAGATACTTGCAAATTGATTTTACATGAATGTTACTTACATTCATTGCTTATGCTTAATAATTTGGCTGACTTCAAAAACAATGCACCAATTACTTAATTGTATGGCAAACTGAGTAACATCAATGTTATCTGAAAACAACTGTGCTATTATATTGTAGAATCCCTTAAAAAAAATAAGAGAGAAAAAAAAAAACTGCACTCAGCCGAGCGGGCATGGTGCTGCATGCCTTTAATCCCAGCACTTGGGAGGCTGAGGCAGGCAGATCTTTGTGAGGTCAAGGCTAGCCTGGTCTACAGGGTGAGTTCCAGGCCAGCTGGGGCTACAGGGAGACCCTGTCTCAAAAAAAACCCACAATATTTATAAGAAGACAAGAATATCCAACAGACCAACATTTAAATTTCTCAGTATCTAGAATCCAGTCAAAAATTATCAGGAAAGCCAGGCGTGGTGGTGCATGCCTTTAATCCTAGCACTTGGGAGGCTGAGGCAGACGGATCAAGGCTAGCCTGGTCTACAGGGCGAGTTCCAGGCCAGCTGGGGCTACAAGGAGAACCTGTCTTGAAAAGACAAAAAAAATTATCAGGAATACAAATAGGCAGGAAAATAGAATTCACAATGAATAAAAGTATTCAACTAATTGAAAGCAATTAAGAAATAAAGCAGGGGCTGGAGAGATGGTTCAGTGGTTAAGAGCACTGGCTGCTGTCACAGAGGATCTGGGTTTAGTTCCTAGCACATGGCAGCTAACAACTATCTTTAACTCCAGGTCCTGGAGATCCAACATCTTCTTCTGGGTTCATAGGCATTGTACACTCAGGAGCATCTACATGTATGCAAAACATTCATATACATAAAAAATAAAAAAATTAAAGAAATAAAGCAGTAAACAAGAATATTCAAGTATCTATAATGGAAATACACAAAGAGGCAGCAGTAAAGACTGAGTGTGTTAAGTAGAGACATAGGTGATATAAAAAGACCCAAATAAAATACTAGAGATGGAAATTATACTATCTAAGATGGAAACTATGCAGTGGGACTGACAGCAGAGAAGATATTGCAAAGCAAAATAGTAACCAACTTGAAGATATATCAGTAGAATGTTCAAAGGATGATACAGAAATTTTAGTCTTAAAAAAATTAACAAAATACCAGTACACTGTGGAACAGTTTCAAGTAGCCCAACACACATGCAAGCAAAGTCCTTGAAGGAGAGAAGACTGAATAAGGGAATAAAATTGAAGAAATAAATATAACAAAATTTTTCTGTAACTGATAAAGCAATAAGTTAGACAATCTCAAGATGAAGAAATTGCAATTGTTTTTGTATACATTTTGATAGATATTCCAACACTCCAACAGACACATCTGTTGTAGGCTGAGTTATAAACCCTCAAACCTGTAAGGAAGTTTTAACACTCAGTACCTGTAAATATGACTATATTCATTATTTTTTTTCATTGCTTTAACTAAATACCTGACAAACAGGGAAGGGTTTATTCTGGTTCTTGTCCATCCAGACAAGGAAGGCATAGTAGCAGGAGCATAAAGAGGCTGGCCGTGCTGTGTCTGTGGTCAGGAAGCAGAGAAAGCTGAATGCTGCTTTACTCTCTCCTGTTATTCCACCCTGAGCCCCAGCCCATGGGATAGTACAGTTAATTCAGCTTCCCTGAATTAACTAAATTTAGAAACTACTGCACAGAAAATGCTTATGGGTTTATCTCCTAAGTAATTTTAGAGCCTGTCAAATTAACCATCAATATTAACCATCAAAAATACCTTACTTAAGCCAGCCATGGTGGTGTACACATTTAATTGAATAACTCAAGAGGAGGAGGCAGGCAGATCTCTGTGAGATCTAGGCAAGCCTGATCTCCATAGCAAGTTCCAGGCCCACTGGGGCTACAAGGAGACCCTGTCTCAAAAAAAGGCAAAAAAAAAAATATCTTATTTGGAAATAGACTCTTTCAGGTTCAATTCTACTAAAAGGAGATGATACTCCTTTAGAGTATTGTGTAACTGTATTCCTGGAATGATGTGAACAGACATCTACTCTGCCCAAAGTAAGGACAGTTCCAGCTGTCAACATGACACACCTGGAAGAGGAAACCTCGACTGAGGCACGGCCTCTATCAGACTGGCCTGTAGCCATGTCTGTGAGCATCTTCTCAGTTGCTGGTTGATGTGGGAGGACACAGACCCCTATGGACAATGCCAGTCTGAGCAAGTGGTTCTAATTTATATAAAAAAGCAGGCTGAGGGTAGCAGAGATGGCTTAGCAGGTAAAAGCACTGGCTGCTCTTACAGAGGACCAGGATTCAATTCCCAGCACCCATATGGCAGCTAATGACCATCTGTAACTTCAGTTCCAGGGGATGAGATCCCTTCTTCTGACCTGCTAAGGCATTGCATGACATGAGTACCCCTACCTACATGCAAGTAATATACTCAGACACATAAAATAA
>VZQC01002980.1:506281-531457 GCA_009823505.1 Rhizomys pruinosus | reverse complement strand
CACAGGCTAATAAAGGCCAGTATGGACTCTATGAGCTTGGTTGCTTTTCTTTCCTACCTGCGACTCTTTCAACTTCTAAACCTAACGTTCACCTGGGAGAGAGCTGAAATGCCTATTTTCCCAATAGGACATGTTTAACAGCATGGGAAGCGAAAAGCATGCATCTGAGACCTTATTTGTCCATCACAGTCTTTTTCCAGCTTCCACCAGATACTGTGAGAATTGGTGGTCTCCACCCAATAGACACGCAGACCACCCCTACGTTCATGTGTGCCATTTAACAAGCACTCGGCGCACACCCATGGTTGCACTTGAGACTAGATGAAAGCTTTCTCTGGCCACAGAGCTGAACTTTGCAGGCAAGGGGCTAACCTCCCCTGATGGTCTTGATTAACGTGACATGGTAGTTGGTAAATCCTCCAGTTTCTCTAGTCTGTGCGGGGAGCTTTATGTGCTTTCCTCAGAACTGAAGCATTTTTTCCTGGAGGGAAAAGGAAGACACATAAGCCTCAAGAAATAAAGGAAACTTAGGAAGCTAGAACGTACCAGATTCACAAGGCCCATCTCCAAGGTTCCACAAGCAGTAACGACTACTAGACAGAGGGAATCTCTCCAACTGGCCAAGCTGCTGGGAAGTCCTGGGGTGCTCCAGGCAGACAGCTTCCCTAAGTTATCACCCATGCTGGAGTGGGATGTCTGTGCTGGAGCTACTTTTGGGTCACCCATGCTCCTGTATGTCACTATCCCTCCAATAAACTCACTGTCCACTAAACTATACTTGAGTGTAAGCACCCTATCCAGAGGGAAAAGGCATTTGCTTGGGTCTCCCCAGGAGTAGTCACAGAACAGCGGGGGACTCTGAGGCACGTCCTCCATTCTTGTCTACTCTGAGGCCACAGCGGGAACCAGCTCATTACCACACCACACGTTGGCTTCCTCCCCTTCCTATCTCATGACCCTCCTCCCCGCCGGTGCTCCCTGGACCTCTCCAAACAACTTACATGCAATTCCTTGTCACACTGTCTGCTTCTGTGCAAGAGCCAAGCAAAACAAGACATTTGGAATGACAGCTGCAGCCTATGTGTTACTCAGCCTCTTAAGTCTCCAAAGAGCTTGGGTAGGATGATAGAAAAATCAGTAGCAACTCAGAAGCATCTTAGAAAACACCCAGGGCAATTTTATTTCTGTTTTTATGTTTATTGTGGTGCCTCAAATTGTTTCCACTGAAGTGAACTACAACACAATAAAGTTTCCCATCTGAAATACGAATGTCTGGAAACTGCCACAATAGATGCTCTGCCATGTTCTCCGGGGCCCTTCTGAGTTCTCACATTTCAAGTCTCCATCAACATTTCTGGGAAGTTCTCAGTCAAGAAAAGTTTCCACATTAAGGTTTTTAACATTTTTAACATTGATCTTAAGCACAGAGGTTTCTAGAAAAACAGTTGCGCTTGGGAAGGAATAAGATATTGCCCAGGAGTGGGCAGGGACTTTTCAGGGGACAGGCTCCTGCATTCAGATTTTGCTATAAAGTTGTGACAATGGAAGGAATAGAAACTGGTAAAATTAGAAGGTTTCTCAGAAAAGTAGAAATGCACCCATCTGGGCTCATGCAGGCCCCCTCATATTTAGCATAGACACTAAGCTTGGAGATAATCCTTCCCTTCTAGAAAGTGGAGCATCACCCACATACCCACCAGACCTATTTCTCACCAGTGACTCCTTGCTTAAACTGAGAGTGGCTGGTAACCTGACCAGTGGATGAACAGCTAGCTTAAGAGGAAACTCCACTCCCCTCATCCCCCAATACAAACAGACCAAGTCGTTGACATTTTGCCTTGAGCCCAATGAGTAAGTTGGCAGTTCCAAAAGCAGCCCATTGTGCACATGAGGCTTGTTTGTTTCTAAGAAGCACATCATATTAGCTTGGCTGCAGGGTACATTAATGCAGACAAAGAATTTTTAACATTACATTCCCGGTTCCCCAACACGCATTGTGGATTGCTGTTGTCTGCTCAGACCCATGAAGTTTTTCCCACCCCTCAGCAATCAAACTCCTTCTCTTGAGCTCCATAAAATTGTTTGAGGAGCCTCAAACAATAACCAGGGCTCTTGACCATCTTCCTGTTGACCCCGCGTGGTGTATCCTGATCTTTTCTCTCGAATTCCTTTAAATAAAACCCTTTTTCAAGTCTGTGTGGATTTTTATTTCAATTCTTTGAATAAGAGACTAAGAACTTGGAAACACCTCACCCTAACCCAAACCCCAGCCACCGGTAACAGAACCATGTTAACATGTAACAAACAGTATATCAGAATTTCATGTTCCCAGTCTTTCTGACTTCCTCTGTTCCTACATCTACCCACAACAATTTCCCTATATTAATAGTAACCGGTTAGTAAATTTAATGGCATTTGTGACATTCATTTGACATTAACATAGCATATTATTTATAGGCAAGATATTTCATCGTGTTTGTGTTCGGAGTCCTGAGATTAAAGCAGAAAGGCTGAGGGGACAGGCACCGAGGCCTGGTCCCATCCCAGTGCCACGTGAACAAGGAGTAGCTGTAAGTCCCTCTAATTCCAGCGTTCAGGAGGCAGAAGCATGAGGATCAGAAGTTCAAGGTCATCCTCGACTTCACAGGAAGTGCAAGGCCAGCCTGGGCTACATGAGACCCTGTACAAAGAAAAGAGAAGAGGGGAAGAGGAAAGAAAGAAAAAGAAAAGGAGACAGGGATAGCTAGAAACTTCGCAGAGCTGGTACCATGACAGTTTGTTTAAAAAAAGAAACAAGAACCTGACCCAGCCATACCACTCCTGGGCATGTATCACAAGACTCATCTTTCCACAGAGATACGTGCACAGCCATGTTTGTTTCAGCTCTCTTCACAATAGCAAAAAGCTGGAACTGACCCATGTGCCCCTCAACTGACGAGTGGATAGAGAAAATGTGGTATATCTACACAATGGAGTTCTATGCAGCAGTAAAGAAAGATGACATCATGAGCTTTGCAGGTAAATGGATGGAACTAGAAGACATCATGCTGAGTGAAGTTAGACAGTCCCAGAAAAACAAAGGATGAATGGTATCCCTCATCTGTGGATGCTAGTGCGAATTACCTAATTGTATGGCAAACTGAGCAAGGTCAATGTGATCTGAAAACAACTGTGCTCTTATATTGTATCCCTTATATTGAATCCTTAAAAAAATAAATAAATAAAAAGAAAAAGAAAAAAAAACAAGAAAAAAATCACACATACACACACACACACACACACACACACACACACACACAGATACACAGTCAAAACAGGAAAGGAAAAAAAAGACGCAAATGCCTTTGGCAAATTTCCAGTGCAAGTCTCCCTTGTCCTCTCTCCCAGCACAAAGATGTTGGTGATCTTCTCACCAGCTCTCTATCTTCCTATAGTCAGGACCTGCATTGAGCTCCATTCAATGACACTTGCAGGACACCAAGCAATACTGCAAGTGATTTACCAGCATCACCTTCAGAAGTCACAGAGCTGCTCAAAGATCATTGCAAAACTCCGCCTCCTCCTCGCCGCCTCCTCCTCTTCTCCGATGCTCCTCCTCCTGCCTCTCCTCTGCTCCTCCTCCTTCTCTTCCTCCTTCTCTCTTCCTTCTCCTCTCCTCGACCTCCCCTCCATATCTCCCCTGACAGTCCCGCTCCTGCCTCTGCCGACTCTTCCTTATCCTCTGAATGCTCCAAGCTCCTCTCCTCAGCCTCAATAAAGCCTCCATCTCCTCTAGCATCCCGCTTGCTCCTAACTCCGCGCTTACAATCGACACGTCCTTTTTTTTTTTTTGTAAAGATAGATAGGGCACCTTCTTTGTTCCCCTCTCTCTCCCCCCTCCTTCTCCCCTCTCCTCTCCTCCTCCAAAATCTGCAATATTTCCAAAGGGTCTTGCACACTGGAAGCATAAGAAGAGGCCAGAAATCTCTTTGCAAAGACTGAAATGTAATCTGGGCGGAAGTGTCAATGTCTCTGCCGATGGAGTCTGGCATTTCCCCTCCTCTATTAGTCACTTTTCTGTTGCTGTGATAAAGCACCATGACCCAGGCAAGCTAAAGAAGGAAGAGCGTATTCCAGCTTGCGGCTGCGCAGGGGTAGGAGTCCATCGTGGTGGGGGAGCATGGTGGCTGGTGGCCAGAGCAGGAAGCTGAGAGGTCACAATTCCATCCACAGGCTGGAAGCAGACAGAGTGAACTGGAGTGGGGGCTGGCTCTGAACTCTCCAAGTGCTCGCCAGTGACATACTTCCTCCAGCAAGACCCACCTCCTAAAGGTTCCATGACCTCCCCAAATAGTGCCACCAGCTGGGGACCAAGTGTTCAAATACTTAAGCCTATGTGGGAACATTTCTCATTCAAACCACCGCATTCCACTCCCTGGCCCCCACAGGCTCATGACCACCATATCATAATGAGAAATATATGTAGTCCAATTTTAAAAGTCCCCATCAGGGGCTGGAGAGATAGCCTAGCGGTTAAGAGCACCGACCTCTTGCAGAGGACCCGGTTCGATCCCCAGCACCACATGCGGCTAAGAACGTCTGTAACTCCAATTCCAGGAGAACTCCAGTTCCAGGGGAATCCACGCCCTCTTCTGACCTCCGCGGCATTGCACGACACGGGTGCACAGACCTGCAGGCAAACAATACATTCATACACATACAAAATAAATAATAAAAAAAAAATTTAAAAAAAAAAAATAAAGTCCCCATCATCACGGGCGGTAGAAATAGCAAAAAATAGAATAATAAATAAATAAATAAATATAGCCCCATCATCTTTAACAGTCTTAACACTGTTTGAAAGTCCAGTGTCTTCTAAGGCTCAAGGCACTCGTGTTAACTGCAAACCCTGTAAAATCACAAACAAACTGCATACTTCCAACATACAAGGACACAAATGACACCTGCTCTGGCTTGCTCCTCTGCAAGGCATGTGTCTCCTTCTCTTTATTTTTATTGTCAAAATATTTAAAAAATATATATATATAGATATATATATATATATATATATATATATATATATCTCACAAGGAGTTAGAGAAATATAATAATAGTAGATATTTAAATTTATATAAATATATATCGATATAGGTAATTTCATCATAGAATTTTTTTTAAATATATATAATTTCTCTAACTCCTTGGGCTCATTAAATCTCAAAGATCCTTCTTTTATCACAATCATAACACATTTGTAAAACTGGAATAAAAGTAAGGAAACTAGAACCTGGGGAATTAAAATAAATTTCCCACAAGTTAATGAAAGATCTGGAAGTGAACCTGGAATTTTAATGCCAGACTATCTTAGTAGAGAGAAAGAAGGAGGAGGTGCCATAATAAACAAACTGGAAATCTAGATAGATAGATAGATAGATAGATAATAAGCTTTTCAATTTGACCAAGGGGATTCATTCTCAAGTAAAAGTCACTTTTGTCTCAGAAAAATTTGCAATTTCTGTCTTCTTTTTAAGGATTTCTCACAGTCCGCTATATGGTGGTACTGATGTGTGCACAGTAATTCACATTGATCCAAAGGACACTGACAAGGTCTGCTGTAATCTATAATTAAAGAAGCTGTTCTCCAAAGCCAGTACTTAGAAGTTAATTCCCAGCACCTGACACACTTCTTTTACGACCAGACACAGTTGTCTAAGGTTAAACTATGTCCTTTCCATCATTTCTACTAAAATAGAAAAATCATGTTTAAAACAAGCATTTGGTAATTTGAAATAACCTTTCATGTTTTATAGCCTTCAGGTTTGTCTTAAGACTGTTGTAGATTGACAGTAAAAAGGCCAGTTGGGTCCAGATTTCTCTCTTTACCCTGTCTTTTAGGTAATTGCTTCCTGTGGTGCTTTTCTTAATAACTGTGCATTTAACCCCAGCCATCTTGACAGGAAGGGCAGCATTCATTACTTATTAAGGAGAGGGTGAGCGGAAGCATCCACTCTGACCCACCAAGGGACAAAGCGGGATGGAATTGGCAAGGCCACCACCTCCCTCTTCCCTGGTCCATGAACCCACTCTGGACACACTGATCCCAATTCACGGAATTCTGTGCCCAGCCATACCTAATGACTGCCCACAGGCCTCCTTGTCGCCCCTTCACCCCCTCAAGTGTGTCCAGTCCCACATTCAGTCCTTCCTTATCTTCTCCAATCTTTTCAGCACATTTGCCTTTCCATCCCACCACTCCTTCCATTCTCTCTTTGTTTGCATGTGTGTGCATATCTACACATGTGTGGGTGCCAGTACATGTGAATATATGTGACTACCCATACATGTATATATACATATACATGGAGACAGCCTTGGGTGTCACTTCTTGGTGTCGCCTACCCTTTTTGTTTGTTTGCTGCAGACAGGGTCTCTCACTGGCCTGAAGCTCATCTAGTCAGCCAGGTTGGCTGGCCAGCAAGCCCTCCCTAGGGGTCCACTTATCTCCATAGCCCCTGAGCTAGGATTAAAAGCATGTACCTTGGGACCAGAGAGACAGCTCAGCAGTTAAGCAAGCACTGGCTGCTCTAGCAGAGGACCTGGGTTAGGTTCCCAGCACCCACATAGGGTGGCTGACAACTTCCTGTGACTCCAGTGCCAGGGGATTTGACCCTCTTCTGACTTCAGCAGGCATCAACACACATACGGCATACATTCACAAAAACACACACATAAATATGAATTAAAAATAAGTAAATAAAAATAAATCTTAAACAAACAAAAATACTCACGTGGGCTGGCGAAATAGTTCAGTGGTTAAAAACACTGGCTGCCCTTCCAGAGGACCCAGGTTCACTTCCCAGCACCCACATGACAGTTAACAACTGTCTATAACTCCAGTTCTAGGAAATCTGATGCACTCTTCTGACCTCCACAGATATTGCACACATGAGTGCATTTACATGCATTCAGGCAAAACACAATACACATAAAATTAAATAAATAAATTTTAAAAGACACTCATAGGTAGGTGCCAAGTCCACTTTTGCTGCCCTACTATGTGAAGGTAGCCAGAACTTAATCATATTTGTGCCTCTGAATTCCCACTCTTAGTCCCTGGACCTTGTAGTACCTGGTTCAAAATGATCTGAAGATCACTGATCTCAGTGTGTGTGCTGGGTGTGTGTCCACAGCAAGATGGCCTCTCATGGAAGGCAGAGACCTGACATCTCCTTGTGCCATCCAGAGCAAAGCTGGCTCACACAGGGAGATGCTCATAACCCTTCTGGCTGCCTCATTAGCCACTGCTTCAGTTGGGGAACTACAAGCTTGGATCCACCCTTACCTTACCCGATAGAAATATGAACGTGGTACCTTTCAGTGCTTTGATCTGTTAATTCTCAAGAACATCAACATTCATTCACTATCTACAGCAAAATGGAGTTCTAAGGGCTCAGTGAGTTTATTTGCCATAGCATTTTGGTTGCAAGGTTAACTAAAAGTCCAGAGTCTGTCCATTTTGTAAAAGCCATTCCTACACTCTCAAACTGCAAGCTGTCATAAACCTTTCTACTTGTGACTTGCTGCTTGTCAGGCGTTTGGTCACAGCTATTGGGGTAACACTACTCAATGCGGATGTAAGGATATTCCCATAGGAAACTGACAAGGGAGAAGAAAGCCAACAGGACAGAGGCAAACAGACCTGAGGAAAGAAAGCCACAGAGGACCAGACCTGGAGAGTAAAAGTGAGTGACACTAGATTTCAAACCCTTCTTGCACTCATGGGCACCGTGGCTCTGGCTGGTCATGGAGTAGCACAAGGCTATGCTGAGCACTAAATGAGAGCTGATGGACAGAGGTGGTGTCCCTTCTGCTCAGATCCTACAGAAATCTAAGAGAATGCTCCTTCCTTGAAGCCCTGGTGAGGACAATCATGAGTTTGCACATACATGGCACTGGTGATCATTTATTTATTTATTTTATTATTATTGTGTGGGTGATATATGTACACAGGCAGGCATGCCATGGTACATGTATGGAAGTGAAGTGACAACTCCGTGGAGTTGGTTTTCTCCTTTCTTTTTTTTCTTTTTTTTTGTCTTTTGAGACACGGGTCTCCCTGTAGCTAGCTCGCTCCGGAACTCACTCTTGTAGCCAGGCTGGCCTTGAAACTAACGCACAAAGACCGCCTGCCTCTGCCTCCCAAGTGCTAGGATTAAAGGCGGGCGCCACCACGCCAGGCCCTGGTTTTCTCCTTTCACTGTTCCACGGGTCTGGAGATTATACTCATATAGTCAGGCTTGCTTGGCAAGTACTTTACCCACTGAGCCATCTCTCTGGTCCCCCAAATATTTTAATATTGTGTATATTTGCCTTCACACTTTATTATATAAGTTTTAAAATAAATAATAGTATTACATTGTCTATTAAATTCCATCTTAATCTTTTGAGTCCCTCATTTCTTTGCTGAACTATTGGGAATTTTTTCTAAATAGCCCAACTAAAGAGAGTACCAGAACAGACTGCAGAAAAACACAATGTGAAGTTCTGCACAAGGAACTCTTTACTTTTCAAAGCCTAATATTTCGAAACTGAGAAAGTGAAAGTTTACGAATCTCTCTGAATTTGACATGAGGTCAAAGACTGTTGATCACTGTCTGTCGGCCATCAGCGTTTAGGCAGCGGGCTCACCAGGTCCATGCAGACTTGATCTGTCGGCCATCAGTGTTTAGGCAGCGGGCTCACCAGGTCCATGCAGACTTGATCTGTCGGCCATCAGCATTTAGGCAGCGGGCTCACCGGTCCATGCAGACTTGATCTGTCGGCCATCAGCATTTAGGCAGCGGGCTCACCGGGTCCATGCAGACTTGATCCGTCGGCCATCAGCATTTAGGCAGCGGGCTCGCCGGGTCCATGCAGACTTGAATTTGTTGCTTCCAAGATGGTCAATTATGAAAGCACTCGTGGTCCACTTAGTGCCGCCATTCGATGGAAATCTGGGTAAAAGCAATCGCTAACTGCATTAAACACTCACACACACAATCACTGAGCAAGCACATTACGTACATTAGCTCGTTCTGTCCTCTCACAACCCCTGTAAGTGAGGTAGTGTCATTATCAACATTTTATACATAAGTGTGAACTCAAAAGGACACAGGAGCAGAAGGGGAATGTGTTGGGAATAAGGGCTCCAGGGGTAGTAGGAGAGAGGAATGTGGGATTACGATTAAATGCATCATTTAAATGTATGAAGACATTAAAGAATAAGTAAAGGTTATTTTTAAAGATACTAATTAATGAAATTAAATTTTTTAAAAAATAAAAATCAAGAAGCTGAGTCTCAAAGTGCTGAAAGAATGGTTCAAAGCTCCACAGCAATACAAAAGTAGCCCCAGGACTCAAAGGCAGCTTCAAAACCCACACTGCTCATTCGAGTGTCCTACATCCCTGTGCTCCTTGATGTCAAGTCAACAAAGCCCACTGAATGCCTCTGAGGTTAATCTTGTCAACAGGACTAGACTATCATCACCACAGAAACAGCCAACTGGGTGTGTCTTTGAGTATGTTTCTAGAGAGGTTAAACTGACCAGGTTGGACTCACCCCAAATATGGGCAGTGTCATTCCACAGGCCGAGGCCATGAATGAACAGGTGAAGACCAGCTGAGCCTAGCATTCATCTCCCTTCTCTTGACTGTGGACACAGGGGGCCAGCTGCCCACGCTCCTGCCCCCACATCTTCCCCACCATGATGGACTGTGCCCTCAGACTGTGAGCCAAATGAAACCCTTTCTCCTTAAGTTGATTCATTCAACAATGAGAAAACTGAATAATACAGCCTCTTATAAGCAGAGCACTGTTTTAAGCAAACTAAATCAACATATATAGATGGAGCAAATCCAGGTAGAGTGGGCCCATACCTACAATCAGAAAAATTAAGGCTGTACAGCAAGACCCTCAAAAAAATAACAAAACCTAAATAAATCCTAGGTCTTCCCTTAAAGGGCCTTCAACCTTAGTAGGAAAAAGTATAACAAGAACAAGGATAATAACTATAGCAAATGCATATAGCTCTGCCCAGGTACTTTAATAATGTGTTTAGGTTTATTTAATGAGTTTTAAACCACTGTGTTTCACCTCTGTCACTCCCCTAGCAGATGTGTATGGTATGTACCAGTTTCACTCATATGCAGACTATTACACGGTCACACAACTAACAAGTAGGAGCACCGGACCTGAACGTGAGTAGGTAAGCTCTTCCCACCATGTTCTGCGCATACACAGCAATGACCTATGGGAAGACACAGTGCTGCTTAAAGAGCCAGTCAGCTGACCTGGCTGCCATTAGCGAAAGGAAGAGATTAACCTAGCTTGGCAGTCTGAAAAATTATTATGGGAGAAACAATTTTTACCCTGGATTGTGAAGGATGGAATTGGGGCTCCCCGAATCCTGGAAAAGAGACAAGAGAGCCCCAGTACATGAAGACAAGTCACCAGGTGATGGGGGAACACAGAGGGCAGGTCGGGTGCCACATCAGACACACGGGGTGCCAACAGCCCATCTCAGGGTCAGACTGAGGTTCATATTAGATCTCACCTCTTGTTTTGCTGAGAAAAATCAGTACCCAACTCTCCATCAGCCAAAATTGAGCGCAGTCTTGTGTTTTGCTATGACAGAAGTGGGAATATCCACTTCCCATCTGTGGCTGCGCACCTTTAGCAGGTTCTAGATGTGCTTGGCAACTGGCCACGGCCCTCACAGCTTAAAAGTACAGTTCAGGGGGCTGGAGAGATAGCCTAGTGGTTAAGAGCACCGACTGCTCTTGCAGAGGACCCGGGTTCAATCCCCAGCACCCACATGGCAGCTGAGACCTGTCCGTTAACTCCAATTCCCGGAGAACTCCAGTTCCAGGGGAATCCGACACCCTCTTCTGACCTCCGCGGCATTGCACGACACGGGTGCACAGACCTATATGCAGGCAGTACATTCATACACATTCAAAAATAAATAAAATTTTAAAAAAAGTACAGTTCAGGAGTGCAGAAGATTCACCTACCAGTTCCCTTCCCTCACAAGCTTCACAGGAACTCAAGACCTGTGGCACCCATCGTGGCTAAAGCTCTGGCCAATCAGAACACACGCTGTCATGGGGGCAGCACATTAGGATATTGGAAACATGGGCTTTTCTAGAAGTAACCACTGAGATTAAAAGCAGACCGTTTGCATAGTACATCACATGGGAAATTTACACAGGTACTAAATACATTGAAGTATCGGTTTATTGCATAAATGCAAATTATAACAGTGGGGAGTAGTGGTTGAGCACAAACATGATAGTGTGTTTGTTTGCTGAAACAAGGTCTCACTATAGCCCAGGCTCGCCTGGAATTCACTATGTAGGTCAAGCTGGCCTTGAACTCACAGAGTTCCACCTCCTCAGCCTCCCGAGTGCTGGGATTTAAGGTGTGCACTACCATGCTAGGCTAACATGGTTGTTTATAAAACATCTTCAAAAGTCTCTTTGAGTGAATAGACCCTCAAAGACCCCATGAGAGCAACAAATGTACCTTTTTTTTAGTATTAAAAATATACACTATTTTGACCAGGGTATGGTGGCCCACACCTTTAATCTCAGCATTCAAGAAGTCAGAGGCAGGTGGATCTCTGAGAGTTCTACACCAGCTTGGTCTGCATAGTGAGTTCCAGGCCAGCCAGGGCTACACAGTGAGACCCTGACTCAAAAATAGTAGTAATAATCTGAAAATGATTCTATGGCAAATTTCATGTAAAACAACAACAAAATATAGTATGAGTCTGGGCAGGAGAGAGAGAAGAATATTGTTGACAGGCTATGTTAGAGGAAACTATTAAAAAGTAGGAGGAAAAACAGACATTTTTTTAGAAAGTAAAAATTAACAGTGGAACTCCCAAAGATGTGTATTATTTGACAACATCATGGGGGCTCTAGGAAGGCAGTACAGCCAAATTTGCAGAGGATATTAAGTTCTTTCCGGTAGAAAAATGATGCACCAATAGAAATCCATCATGTCAGGAAGATGAAAATGGGCATGTAGACTTGAGTGTGCACCAGTATTAAAGCCATTTGTTTAAAGGAAAGGAACTCGGGTAGACTTATAAGAAGCAGATGAACTCAGAGTTGTACATAAATAGGCAAAAAAAAAAAGCCAAGAATCATCACAGGCAAATAATATTTCTAAGGTGTCAAGTCAGTATACTTGTCCTGATAAAAGGCCAATAAAAATATTGGGAAAGTGTTATTCTACCTGCACACAAATCTAGCATATGAATCAAGAATATTGGGTGCATTTCTGCATCTTCTGAAGGATATGACGGCTCTGAAAAAGTTCTAAGAAGAAAACTAAAGTCACAAAGAAAGCTATGTAGTTAAAGTTGTTGTGTTGCCTGGACGTTGAGTCTAATGACTCATTAGAAAGAACACTGAGGTAAAATGGTAGTGGTTGGGTAGGTCACTTTTAATTCATCAAATTCCTTAATGGCATCCTATCTGGGTTGTTTAATTCATTTTATGTCTATGACTATTTTGCCTATGTGTATGTGAGTGTACTACACGTGTGTAATGCTCATAGAGGCCAGAAGATGGAGCTGGAGCCCCTGGAACAGGAATAAGGACCTTCGTTAGCCACCACATGCTGGGAACTGAACCCAGGTCCTCTGCAAGAGCACCCAGTGCTCTTAACCACTGAGCCATCTCTCTAGTTCCTTTTAAGATTTTTAATCAGGTATGTTGGGGTGCACTTGTGTGTGAGTGCCTGAGGGGGTGTCAGATGCCCTGGAGCTGAAGTTTCAGGCAGTTGTGAGCCACCAAATGTGGGTGCTGGGAACAGAACTCAGGTCTTCTGCAAGAGCAGAGGGCACTCTTACTGCTGAGCCACCTCTCTAGCCCCTCTGTAGTCATCGTCCTTATCAAATTCCTCTCTCGCTTACTTTTCAATTCTTTTTACATTTTCTTCTTTCACAATTTCAAACATATATGATGTACTTTGACCATCTTTCCGTTCCCCAGCCCCCCGGCCTCCTGTCCCCTTCTCCTACTAAACTCCTTGCCAGCAAGTCTCCCTCTTTTCATGTCCGTGTGTGTGTGTGTGTGTGTGTGTGTGTGTGTGTGTGTGTGTCGCTGCATTTAATTAGGGCTGCCTGCATTTGCATGGGCGGAGGATTATTTACTTGAGCAAGTGTGATTTAGCTGTTGTTACACCACTGAGGAATATGGATTTCTCCTTAGCCCTGGAAACCTGTAATTGCTACAGCTCCTCCCAGAGGGCTGGGGCCTCCTATCTCACTCCCTTCAACACCCATAGTTCTACAGACCCTTGAGTTTCTCAACTGTGGACCCTTGAGTTTCTCAGCTGTGAGGCCTTGAGATAGAGAAGTCTTCGTGTGGGGCTCCCTGTGCAGATCATGGTGTCCACAGCTTCTGTGTCCTCCACCCAGAAGGTGCCAGCACCTCCCTACAAGTTGAACTGCATTGCTCTTAAGAACCTACATATGCCGGGCGTGGTGGCGCATGCCTTTAATCCTAGCACTCGGGAGGCAGAAGCAGGCGGATCTTTGTGAGTTCAAAGCCAGCCTGGTTTACAAAGTGAGTTCCAGGACAGCTGGGGCCACAGGGAGACCCTGTCTCGAAAAGACCAAAAAAAAAAAAAAACTTACATATATGAGTCCTGACTCTTAGTACCTGTAAATGTAATACTATTTGAAATGACATTTTGCAAGTATAATTCAAATATAAGGTAAGATAAGGTCATACTGAGGAGAGGGGTGTACATAATCTCTTTACTTTTTTTTTAATTTTTTATTTATTTCCATATGTGTATGAATGTATTGTCTGCATGCAAGTCTGTGCACTCGTGACATGCAACGCCGCAGAGGTCAGAAGAGGGTGTCGGTCTCCCCTGGAACTGGAGTTCTCCTGGAATTGGAGTTTCAGACGGCTCTCGGCCGCCATGTGGATGCTGGGGATCGAACCCGGGTCCTCTGCAAGAGCGGTCGGCGCTCTTAACCGCTAGGCCATCTCTCTTTACTTTTTAAAAAAATTATTTTTTGTTATTTTTTATGTGTATGAATGTACTGTCTGCATGCAGGTCTGTGCACCCGTGTCGTGCAATGCCGTGGAGGTTGGAAGACGGCGTCGGATTCCCCTGGAACTGGAGTTAAAGACAGTTCTTAGCTGCCATATGGGTACTAGGAATCGAACCCGGGTCCTCTGCAAGAGCAGTCGGTGCTCTTAACCACTGAGCCATCTCTCCAGCCCCACAGAATCTCTTTTCATGCTGTCCCAGGTACAGGAAATGATCAGAAACAGAGACGAGAGGTGTTTTTACAATCCGACATTGTTTACAATCATCAGTGTCAACATCGTACTCGGCTGTCACTGGAAAATGTTCTTCAACAGCCATTGGCAGTCACTCTGCCTAAATATGTTCTTAATTCTTAAGTAAAATTACATAAGGTGACTTTGTAAATTCACATAATACTTACAGATATCTCTATGATTAGCCATGCATTAGTATTTCAATGTTTGTTCCCCCAAAGCATGAACAATAACAAGTTCAAGTCCCCCAAGGAGAAGAGACCACTACTAGTAGCTGACCTTCAGCAGCTTCTCATAAAGCCTAAGACACTCTCAGAGTCTAAGTTGCTTACAAAATTTCCACCATAAAAAATGTGT
This sequence comes from Rhizomys pruinosus, assembly GCA_009823505.1. Classification (NCBI taxonomy): domain Eukaryota; kingdom Metazoa; phylum Chordata; class Mammalia; order Rodentia; family Spalacidae; genus Rhizomys; species Rhizomys pruinosus. Next base: position 516,772 of record VZQC01002980.1, on the reverse strand, counting down.
TGCAAACAACTTGTAACAGCACTTATTCTCTTAACAAAAAGTTGTTATTGGAAATATTTCATATTCAAATGTTAATTTGTACCATTGTCCTTTTTTATATTCTGTCATTTAATTAATGACCTTTAACCTATGGCAAAACTGTACACTCCTGTGTGTGAGGCAAAATGTCATTTCCTCATCACCTGTATCCCATAAAGAAATCTATATTATGTGGTATGTATAACTAGGCCAACTGGGATGTAACAGCAAAAACCTGTAACCCAGCCTGGCTGGTATGAGGCTATCTGCCCAGATATCACATCTGAGATGATCATCTAATAACACTTTTCTGTGCTTACCCTTTCTTAAAATTCCCATTTGAACACTGAAGCAGATTTGATTCCTTGTATTGTTTTCTAGTGATGTGATTATGTGGTTTCATTACAGTGAACTAAGCTTATTTGGACATTCACATGTGAAATTGCTGTGTTGTTTCTGACATTCATTCCTTATAATTATACTCCCCCAAAAAAGAGCCCCATATTGTTTCAAGATTTATGTAGCTTTTTCTTTAAGTTGTTCATAAAATATGCATATCTTCAAACGCAATAAATGTGCTCTGCTCAGAAAAAAAAAATTCTGATTTCAAGTTGGGGAATTTTTAACTCAGGGACAGAGCACTTGATTAACACGTGCAAGACCCTACGTTCAGCAACTAGCACTAAGAAGAAAATTATAATTCAATGTTCTTTGGTTCTATACACAGAAATAGGATACGGATCGAAGAGTATCCCTCTTTTAATTTTGGAGTAATCTCCATTCCACTTTATAAGTTCTCTAATTTACATCAGCAATGAACAAGATTCCCATGACCTTTGTAGCACTTGTGTTTTTGCTGATGGCCATCCCAACAGATCTGTGCAGACCTCTGACTATGGGTTCAACCTGAATTTCTCCAATGATTAACGATATTGAGCCCCTTTTTATGTATCTGTTGGCCACTGGTGGGGGGCAGATATGCTCCACCTGGTCCTTTGCCCATTTTTGAATCAAGTTATTTGTAGTTTGGCTACTGAGTTGTCTGGCTTACTTACATGTTTTTGGCATTAACCACTTTTCAGATACATGGCTTACAGGTGTTTTCTTCCATTCCGTAGGCACCTTTATACTGCTATTACTATATTACATCATTATCAAAAATAGCCAAAATAGAAGCTGGAGAGTGGGCTCAGTAGTTAAGAGCACTGGTTGTTCTAGCAGAGAATCCAGGTTCGATTCTCAGCACCCACAGGAGCTAACAAGCATCTGTAACTCCAGTTCCAGGGGCAATCCAATGCCCTCGTCTGACTTCCATAGGTGTTGCATGACACAAGGCAATACACTCATACGCATAAAATAAAAATAAAAATACATTTTTTAAAAAAGAAAATAGCCACCAGATGTGGTGGCACGCGCCTTTAATCCCAGCACTCGGGAGACAGAGGCAGACAAATGTCTGAAAGTTCAAGGCCAGCTTTGTCTACATAGCGAGTTCTAGGCCAATTGGGACTAAAGGGAGACCCTGTCTCAAAAAAAGACAAAAAAAAAAGAAAGAAAATAGCCAAAATATGGAAGTGTCCATCAACAGATAAATACAGATGGTTTTACATCTCCTACTTTGAGGTAATTTTTCTTTTTTTTTTTTTTTTTTCCGGTCTTTTTGAGACAGGGTCTCCCTGTAGTCCCAGCTGTCCTGGAACTTACTCTGTAGACCAGGCTGGCCTTGAACTCACAAAGATCCGCCTGCCTCTGCCTCCCAAGTGCTAGGATTAAAGGCGTGTGCCACCATGCCCGGCTCGAGGTAATTTATCTTAAGAAACTAATACACATCCAATCAAAATAATTGCCCCTTGGAAAAAAAAACACCCCTAGTACAAAGATAGGTAAACTGATTTCTGTTTTAGAAGCAGACTTGCTAGAGCAAAAACATTTCAGTTTTTAATTTTGCTCATCTGTGTAGCGTAGAACAGCATCTCTCTGTCACCACTTTCATATGTTCATGGACTTGCTTTTGAGCATTGTTGCATTCTCTAGTTTCTAATTCATAACATCTATCACTTTTCTATGGGATATGCTGTCTTTTCCCAGTTGGCTTTCGAGTGTTCCTTGAACATTCCTGATAGTCACCTCCCATCAGTTTTAGACATGGCAATTTCTCCTGGCCTCTCCCCCACCTGTAAACCCTATCACCTACCATAAGCTGTAGGTTTGAGGGTACTATCTGGGGGTGGGGGGCGTCTTTCCATCCCTCAAGTGCCTGCTAACCATCACCTCTTTCACATTCCTAAAGCTGTGTTTAATCACTCATAGTTGGCTTTTTATACAGACACTGTGTAAAGCAGATTTCTTCCTCATCACTGATAGTTTTAGTTACTTTTCTGTTGTTGTAACAATGTAACTTGACAGAAGCAACTCAAAGGAGAAGGCGGTAGTTCAGCTCAGGGCAGACCATGGTGGAGAAGGTAAGGCAGCAGGAGCTGGGAGCAGTTGGTTGCATCACAGCCCCGTCAGGAAGCAGAGAGCGTGAGTGCTACAGCCTGGCTTGCTTTCTCTGGCACAGCCACTAAAGGCTCAGGCTCACAAGAAACAGGGTCTCCCTGTAACCCCAGCTGGCCTGGAACTCCCCATGTAGACCAGGCTGCCCTCTATTATTTTTTGTTTGTTTGTTTTGTTTTTGTCTTTTGAGACAGGGTCTCCCTGTAGCCCCATGCTGTCCTGGAACTCACTACATAGACCAGGCTAGCCTTGAACTCACAGAGCTCCACCTGCCTCTGCCTCCAAAGTGCTGGAATTAAAGGTGTACACCACCAAGCCAGGCTTGCCTTCTCCTCTTTATACAGTCAAGAATCTCAGTCCAGAGAATCGTGCCACTGTTCCACCTCAATTAACGTAATTAAGATGATCCTCCACAGGCAAGCCCGGAGGTCAGTCTCCCAGGGGATTCTAGTTGACAGCTGAGATTAGTCCTCCCACAAACAACCCATCCTGCCCCATCACTTAATGCCCTTCTCCCCTGGCAGGCTCCCATTTCTACTTTCCATCTCTGTCCACCCCTTTAGTTTTGTTAACTATTTGCTGCATCCATCACACGGTTCAGTTGATGTTCCTGTGGTGTGTAATCACCATTCAAAACAAACTTAGCCTTCCAGCATGAAATTCAGTGTTCTCATAGTTCTAGTGGAATTCTACACTACAGTTGCATTTTAACTTGTAGATTAACCTGTGGAAAAATGACAAATTTACATTAAGACAGTCAACCACGAATGTCATGTTTCTGAAATTATATTATTCAGACCTTGATGCCTTGCATCAAAATTGAGACACAAAATTCAAAAGGCAACGTTATGCTCGGGAGGGGTCAGAGAGCATTGTTAACAGGTACAAGGGGGGTGCACATGAGCAGGAGGAATAATATCTAATGCTCTATAGCACGAAGGGTGACTGTGATAGACGATAATTAAATATTTCAAAATTGTTAGTGCAGAAGCTTTGTGTTTCCAGTACAAAGAAATGATGTGTATTAAATAACAGATATGCCAGTTACCCCATCTCCTCATTACACAGTGTGTACATGTATTGAAACACCACACTGTGTCCCCACAGATGTGTGATTACCACATGTCAATTAAAACGTATGTAAATAGCTGGGCGTGGTGGCACACACCTTTAATCCTAGCACTCGGGAGGCAGAGGCAGGCAGATTTTTGTGAGTTCAAGGCCAGCCTGGTCTACAGAGTGAGTTCCAGGACAGCTGGGACTACAGGGAGTCCCTGTCTCAAAAAGACCAAATAATAATAATAATAATAATAATAATAAAATAAAATGTATTTAAATAAAAAGTTAGAAGCTAGAAAAAGAAAAATGAAGAAAAGTCATCACCTATGCAACAGAAACTGAGGTTTAATACTAGATTATTTTTTAATTTTTTTATTTGATTGTTTAAATAATAAGTAATAAGTAATGAATACAAGCATCCTTCATGCAAAACCAATTTGCAAGCAACTATGCCCAAATTTATACAGCCCAAGGCCCCCATTGTCCAGCTGGAGGGGTTTGTATGTACAATCATGTTGATCAGATAAGAGTCCAGTCTATATTGCTGTATTTTCACAATTCACCCCAATCGCAGCCCTTATATTCTACCACGCCCCCTCTTCTGCAGATTGTTCCCTAGGCTTTAGAAAAGGGACACAAGTGGGTGAGAAGCAAAACAGTCTACTTTCTCTAGAGATGTCGTTTTGGACTCTGATCAGTTCAGGCTGTTTCCTTTCATGGGTTGGCAGTTTATCCAAGAATAACCTTTTACTCCTACTAATGAAGTACAAGCAATTAGATATACAGGCATTTAAACAGTACTAATTATTATGGTAGGTTACTTTGGTATAGACACAGATGTTTGGATGGTATGCTATTCCATGAAATATAGCTTTTCTGTAAAAGATGACAAGGTCTTACTGTGGCTTATAACATCTCCTAACCACTAAAGGACGTAAGTTTGTGGCATCAGCCATGAATTATTCCTCCAAGGAGAGAGCTAATAGCCAATTCGATTTGGGATATACAGACATATGGCTGCCACTGGTGCACAGTATTTCCAGGTAGGTGAGGTGTAGCTGATGCTGACGGAGGAGTCTTGCTTGACTCAAGAAGGCCAATATTTGCTTTATTGATTTATTTATTGATTTGGCCTTTGGTAATACTCTCTGGCATTCCAGAGACCAACTGTATACTTGCAAGTATGGTCTCAATACATCTTTCCCATGCTTGCACCAGGTCTTCGACAGCAGGGCCTTACCACCTCTCTTCTTGCAGGCATCCCAGTTTACAGGCAAAAAGCCTTTAACTTTTGGGGGGGCTTGGATAGATCCCCTAACCAACATCTCCTTGGCCGAATAATCCGTTGCTGATATCAGAGCTCTTCCTGTATTATTCTTATAGAGTATTTCTGGCATGTCTGATAAAGTAGCAAAATGGAATGTCTGGAAATATAAATTAGATAATCATCACATAGTTCAGAGCAACTGAGGGTGTGGAGAGTATGATGATGTCACTGGAGGAGTCATCCAGCAGTATTCCCTTTGTTCACTGAGCATGCATGATCACAGAGCTCATAGGTCAGGATTCTACTATGTGATTAGGCTCCAGAACCATGAGCTCCCTGAGGCTCAATGACCAGCTAGTCTCACCTAATTGGTGAGTCCCTGGTTCAATGAGAGACCCTTTCTCAAAAAACAAGGTAGAAGCTAGGCATGGTGACCCACGCCTTTAATCCTAGCACTCAGGAGGCAGAGGCAGGTGGATCTCTATGAGTACAAGGCTGGCCTGGTCTACATAGGGTGTCCCAGGCCAGCTGGGGCGAAAGGGAAATTGTGTCTCAAAAAGACCAAAAATTAATTAATTAATTAATTAATTAATTATGTAGCAGAGTGATTAAAGAAGACACAGCGTCGACCTCTGGCCTCCACATTCACACACACAATACAGGAAATTGTACACACGCACCCCAAAACAGAAAGGAAAAGAAAAGGACACAATTGCCACACTGGACAACATTCCCTCTGTATCCTAAGCACATCGTGCGGCTTCCTGTTTGCTAGAATTCTTCCTTTTGCCTGCATGGCCCCCACCCACTCCACGTGCTATCAGCCAGGCATGCTCCTTTGCTCATCGAGCCCCGCTCTGATGTTCCCTCTGCAGCCCTCCCTCATCTTGTCTTCGCAGAACCAACTAATCCTTTATTTGTGCTCTGGCTGTATTTTATTATCCTGCCCTATTGTCTCATTATTTAAAATAGGTAAGGGCTGGAGAGATGACCTAGCGGTTAAGAGCACCGACTGCTCTTGCAGAGGACCCGGGTTCGATCCCCAGTACCCACATTCCAGGAGAACTCCAGTTCCAGGGGAATCCGACACCCTCTTCTGACCTCCGCGGCATTGCACGACACAGGTGCACAAACCTGCATGCAGACAGTACATTCATACCCATACAGAAATAAATTTAAAAATTTTTTTAAGGAATTAAAAAATAATAATAAAATAAAATAAAATAGTTAATAAAGATCTTCAAATGGTGTTTGTCATGTGATAAAGAGCATGCAGTCACTTATTCCTTCCATCTTGGTTAATATTACCATTGCCGTCTGTGTACACATCTCTCCTCTGGCATTTGGAAATTCCTGAGGGCTGGGACTGTGTCTCATTCATTTCCATTTGTCCAAGGCCTGGCACAGAATGTGACATACAATAAGAACTCAGAAATGTTAGTGAAGGGCCAGAAAGACAGCTCGGCAGGCAAAGGGACCACCAACGAGCCTTGTGATCTGAGTCTGATCCCCGGGACACACACGGTGGAAGGAAAGAACTGACTCCTTCAAGTTGTCCTCTGATTCTCACATGCTACAGCATGTGAATACACACATGCAAACACGCATGCACACAAAATGTTGTTGAACTGATAAGGGCAGTTCCATTTCCCACCCTGGGCATGGTGCAGACTTTGACGTTTTCAAGGTTGTTTTCTGCTAAACCTTGGGCTGCTCCATCTCCCAGCTGCCCTGTCCATTGAGCACTGTAGCTATTGCTACTAAAATCATATGCAATAACTGAGATGCAACACACAAGGAGCCCGTGCCAACCACTCCATCAGAATTCACCTTTGAAGGGAAAGGAAGCCATTTGCTTTCTACTTGTTACCCGATAGCGTGTCTGTGGCACAACCATTCAGTGTGGCACAACCATTCAGTGTCTTTATTTGCAACAAAAATAGTTGGCTGCCCATAATTACTTCATCTTTTCCCCTGGATCAATTCCACTTGAGAAAATGAATCATGTGTACCAAACCAATACACACAGTGACTTGTTTTTAATTTGCAAAGAATTAAATTTCTCTTTGCAATACTAGTCATGTTTATGACCAAACACATGTCAATATGTACCACCATTTCACCTGAATCAATTTTCTACTGAATTTAATTCTGCAAAACTAGCTTAGGGAAGTTATTCTAGAAGAAAAAAGGATGTTTTAGGTGTTTCTCATCTAGCAATCCAAATCATATTTAAACGAGATATAAACCTGAGCCAGTGTCCCGCCTAGAAACAGTCTTAGCCGGGCGTGGTGGCGCACGCCTTTAATCCTAGCACTTGGGAGGCAGAGGCAGGCAGATCTTTGTGAGTTCAAGGCCAGCCTGGTCTACAGAGTGAGTTCCAGGACAGCTGGGGCTACAGAGAGACCTTGTCCTGAAAAGACCAAAAAAAAAAAAGAAACAGTCTTAACCCGAACATGAAGGGCAACCACAGAGTGGAAGGGGAGAACTGACTCCACAAAGTTGTCCTCTAACATCTGTACCCCATGCCTGCCTGTACACACACACACACACACACACACACACACACACACACACACACACAATCAATCAATCAATAAATGTAAAGAAAAAATTTAAAGAATCACCTATCTTGACACTCATCAGAGAAGATTCATATAGATACATAAAGATTTTTTCATCTACCCTCTAACTCAGTCTCTGAATTTGTAAGGAAAAAGGAGAGCCATGCAGCACTGCAGACCAGCAAAGTAACTCATCTCTAGCCTCATTAACCTCAGAAAGAGCCACTTCCCAAAGGCCCATACACCTGGGATCATTTCATCTTTCCAGAACAGAAAGGCACTACTGAAATTCCTACAATCATTTTAACCTATGTTGGATTTTTCAGTTGCTAAAGATAAACTGAAATCTGCAAAAAGATATTCCTAACATATAGTGGGAGTCTGCAAAATATATGTATTCCCAACACATGAACATGGGAAGTATTCAGATACTCAGGAGCCTAGCTGATCTCTGCATAGACACTGAATTGATTCTCTCTGGATGCAGGATGTCTGTAGATCATGCAGGACTTGCCAGCCTGAATGGGACCCTTCTCCACCATCCAGGGTCATCCTGTGCATTCACATTAGAAGATGCATAGCCATCTGGAATGAGGATGTCACCCTCTCTATCTCTCACCTTGCAGCATACATGATTTCCTCTACAAACAACATAAACAAATAAAGTATCTATGTACCAATATAATATTCCTTGGGCTATGCATGTCTCCAAGAGGGGTATGAGTTTTGCTGTATGTTTCCTATTGGTTAGTTTTTGGTTTTTGATATATAGTTATTATGTGCCCCAGGCTGGCCTGAAACTTACCATATATCTCAGGAAGACCTCAGCCTCACAGCAATCTTCTTGCCTCGGCCTTCCAACTGCTGGGATTAGAATCTGAGCTCACAGGTGTTGTATGGTTGATAAACACAGGTAAAATATCAGAGAGTGTCTAACTGGAAAGCCATCAAGCCTATTCAGTTAGAGGAGTGAATCCCTAAAGCTAGTGTAGCTACTTTTCATTAAAGTGCTTTCTGGAAGCCCGGCATGGTGGCGCACGCCTTTAATCCCAGAACTCAGGAGGCAGAGGCAGGCAGATCTCTGGGAGTTCAAGGCCAGCCTGGTCTACAGAGTGAGTTCCAGGCCAGCTGTGGCTATAGGGAGACCCTGTCCCAAAAAGACAATAAATAAATAAATAAATAAATAAATAAATAAATAAATAAATAAATTCTGTATTCTGTTCAAGGGCTGTCAGGACACTCAGGAGATGGCATGGGGAGATGACAGTAACTGAGGCTCTAAGCACTAGTGTTTTCAGGAGCATGAGCCTTTGGAGAACAGTGATATATCTGCAGTGGGTACCAGCAGCAGAATTAGCAGAAAGACCTTCTCAAACAACATTGGAATGTGAGTGGTAGAGGGGGCTGGAGCTCATTTATAGGCACATATGACACACATCTTTGGGAGTTTCAAATATCTGCTGGAACACTTTAAAGAGTGTCAAGAAAGGTCTCAAGAAATCCTTGTAAGTTTGGAATGTATATGCATATTTATACACATTGTATCTAGTTTAACTTAAATAGATTTTAGGTGATAGTTAAGCTTGGTTATCAACTTGACACAGTGGCAACAAGGAACCTCAGCTGAGGGATCTCCTCCATCAGGCTGCCCCGCAGCCATGTCTATGGGGCATTTTCCTGATTGATTGCTGATGTAGGAGGGCCCAGCCCACTGTGGGTGATCTCATTCCTAGGCAGGTGAGCTTGGGACCTACAAGGAAAGTAGCCAAGCTAGCCAGAGGGAACAACCAGTTAGCAGTGCTCCCCTGAGGTCTCTCCTCTTCCGTCCCTGCCTCCAGGTTCTTACCTCAAGTCCCTACCTTGACTTCCCTCAGTGATGGACTAGTAGCTTTAAAACGAAGTGAACCCTTTCCTCCAAAGTCGATTTGAGTCATGGTGTTTATCACAGCAACGTAAATCAAACTAGGACATATCTATTAAATAATTTGTATTTGTAATTGAAATTATAAATCACAAACTACAATGTATAATGCATATTATGCATGTATAATATGAAAATAGGTATGAGCTCAATTTGTTATCATATAAGGAGATATTCAAGTTACACGCATATTTGGGCTCATTTATAAGGCGATATTGAAGTTGCATGCACATTTAGGCAGCCTCTTGATGGTCTTCACCCATAAGTATGAGACAGAATGTCCCTTCCTACACTTAGCAAAGACACCCAGAAATGTGGCAGCTCTAAAAATCATAAACATGGCTCGTAAGTATTTCTATCACCACAAGCACTCAGCCCCATGTCATACAATGTGATCATTTGATATCTAAGTCATAACTTCTCAGTGCTAAGGAAACAGCCCATGACTTCAGAATAGAGACGTCAATTATTCCTGATTGCAATTAATAAAGTGATGGGCTCAAAGAGGAAACCATAATTCATGGATCTGGTCTGAGGACTGTCTTGAGGATCCTTTGGCATACAGAGAAGGTCTATTCCCTCTCCATCCATCACAGCTTAGGGATAATATGTCACAGGATTGTTAACAAGACATAAATAATTCAGAAGGACAAGGCTCTGGGGAAAGGATGGGAGAATTAAGTTTGACTTTATTTTAAGACAAGTCATAAAAGGTGCTTCAGGACCTGCCAACATAGATGACAAATTCACTTAAAATACAACCATCAATCCACAAGTTTTTATAGCTAGCAAGTAAGTGGATATAACCTCCGAAGCCCCAGCAAAAAAAAAAAAAAAGCCACAACTGTTTGCTGTGGGGACAACAGCAGGCAGATTAGAACTAGGGAAACTAAAATCAGGACAACAGAAGGAAATGTCCTCTTCTTCACTCATGTAAAAGGATGACAGTGGGCTTCATCCTTCAGCCAAAGGTCGATTCATTCGATCATGTTAACAGCATGCATCAAAGAACAAAAATATACCATCTTTCCAGACAATGGTACTGTTCCACTGTAGCCTTCATCATCCATGTGACGAAGTCTTCCCATTTCACCCACTTCCCAGTGTCCAAGATAAGTAATATCTTTGATCCTGAACTCTCTTGTTTCTTAAAATCAAAAAAAAAA
>VZQC01002980.1:435469-482556 GCA_009823505.1 Rhizomys pruinosus | reverse complement strand
TTTTTATTAACATACAGTTTTAGTCTTGGAAGTTATAATTTTGACATATATGTGATGGTTACATGTAGTAGTTTATTTTTTTATTAATTTTATTTATTTCCGTATGTGTATGAGTGTACTGTCTGCATGCAAGTTTGTGCACCCGTGTCGTGCAATGCCGCGGAGGTCAGAAGAGGGTCTCTCGGATTCCCCTGGAGCTGGAGTTCTCCTGGAATTGGAGTTTCAGACGGTTCTCGGCCGTCATGTGGGTGCTGGGGATCGAACCCGGGTCCTCTGTAAGAGCGGTCGGCGCTCTTAACCGCTAGGCCATCTCTCCAGCCCCCAGGGTTTGCTTTTTGAAGCATGAGAAGACTTTCCTCTTTATAGACTGGACACTGGCTGCAGTCCCATTAGTGGATCTCCAAGACCTCCCTACACAGGAAGGCTGGTGACTCACATTTGCAGGACATTTCAAGAGATACCTTCATGCATAGTCCCCTGAGACTTAGTCGACCTCTGAGGGAAAGGAACAAATGTATCCCTTAGGTACCTCACCAAATGGTATGGGTATTATGTCATTTAAGCACCCAGAAAGGCTAAGTTACACCAGCCTGATACATTGCACCTATACTAAAATTTCATCTTCTGAAAACAAACTGTGTGTTATTTCCATATCATATTTCTTGATTCTCATTTTTCCATTTTAAATTTACATTACTCTAAAATATGTATACATGCCCACCATCATATACCAAAAATCCATGGTCTGAACAGAAATGGTAGATTAGTTCTAGAACCTGTCTAGGGTTTCACAATATAAGAACACAGTTGTTTTCAGATCACCAGAAACATAACATTAATGTTGCTCAACTTGCCTTACAACTAGGTACTTGGTACTAGCATTCACTGATGAGGGATACCATTTGCCTTTTGTTTTTCTGGGACTGTGTTACTTCATTTAACATATCTTCTAGTTCCATCCATTTAAATGCAAATTTCATGATGTCATCTTTCTTTACCACTGCATAGAACTCTATTGTGTAGATGTACCACATTTTCTCTATCCACTCCTCAGCTGGGGTGCACTTGAGTTGGTTCCAGCTCTTCACTATTGTGAAAAGAGCTGCAACAAACATCGCTGTACATGTATCTCTGCAGTAGGAAGAGACTTGTGGTCTCTTCCTACTGCAGAGAAGTATTATGGCTGGGTCAGGTGGTAGGCTCATTTGAGTCTTTTAAGGGTTCTCCACACTGCTTTCCATAATGGTTGTATGAGTTTGCATTCCCACCACATGACCTCTTAAGCATTTTGGTATCATTTGTTTTCTTGATCCTAACCAGCCTTATTAGAGTGAGATGATATCTTAAAGTGGTTTTGATTTGCATTTCCTTAATTATTAGTGACTTTGAACACTTCTTTTTTTTAATTTTTATTTATTTCTGTATGTGTATGAATATACTGTCTGCATGCAAGTCTGTGCACCTGTGTCGTGCAACGCAGTGGAGGTCAGAAGAAGGTGTCGGATTCCCCCGGAACTGGAGTTCTCCTGGAATTGGAGTTTCAGACGGTTCTCGGCCGCCATGTGGGTGCTGGGGATTGAACCTGGGTCCTCTGTAAGAGCGGTCGGCGCTCTCAACCGCTAGGCCATCTCTCCAGCCCCCTGAACACTTCTTAAGATGTCTTTCAGCCATCTCTATTTCCTCACTTGTGAAGTCTCTGTTCAGTTCTTTACTCCATCTTTTGAGTGTGTCATTTGTTTTCTTCGTTTTTTGAGTAGTTTATATATTCTGGAAGTTAATGTTCTGTCAGATGTATCAGCAGTGAAAGTTTCCTCCCACTCTGTGGGTTTTCCCTTCACTTCCCTGATTGTTTCTTTTGATGTACAGAAACTTTTGAGTTTAATAAGGTCCCACTTGTCAATTGTCAACCTTATTTCCTGTGCAGCTGCTGATTTAGAAATTCTTTTCCTACGCTTATGTCTTGTAGGTTGCTGCCAACTTTTTCTTCTATCACCTTCAGAGTTTTAGGTTTCACATTTAGTTCCTTGATCCATTTGGAGTTTATTTTTGTGCAGGGTGAGAGATGGGGGGTTAATTTTATTCTTTTACAAGCAGTGATCCAGTTTTGCCAACACCATTTGCTGAAGATGCTGTTGTTCCTCCATTGAGTCTTTTTGGCCCCCTTGTCAAATATGAGGTAGCTGAAATTGTATGTGCTCAAGTTTGGATCTTCAGTTTTGTTCCATTGGTCTACAGGTCTGTTTTTGTGCCTGTACCAGGCTGTTTTTTATAACTATAGCCCTGTAGTATAGTTTAAAGTCTGGTATAGAGATTCCCCCTGTATTGCTCTTTTCAATAGGGTTGCTGTGACTATTTGGGGTCTTTTGTTTTTCCATAATAATTTAAGGGTTTTTTTTCCGAGCATGTGGGGATTTTAATTGGGATTGCACTGAATCTGTATATTAATTTGGGTAGAATGGACATTTTTACTATATTAATTTTTCCAGTCCATGAGCATGGGAGGTCTTTCCATCTTCTGGTGTTTTCTTCAATCTGCTTCTTCGGGGGTTTATAATTTTGTTGTAGAGATCTTTGGTGTCTTTGGGAAGGTTTGTTCCTAGGTATTTTATCATTTTTAAGGCTATTGTGATTTGGAAGGTCTCCTTGTATTCCTTCTTCAGTTGCTTGTTGTTGGTGTAAAGAAATGCTACTGATTTTTCTAGGTTAATTTTGTATCTCTACACTTTACTGAAACTCTTAATCATTTCTAGGAATTTTCTGGTTGAGTTTTTAGCATCCCTTAGGTAAACTATCATATCGTTTGCAAGGAGGGATAGTTTGACTTCCTCTTTTCCAATTAGTACTCCTTTAATCTCCTTTTCTTGCATTATTGCCCTAGCCAGTGTTTCAAGCTCTATATTAAAGAGGAATGGCGACAGGGGGCAGCCTTGCTGAGTTCCTACCTTTAAGGGGAATCCTTCTAACTTTTCTCCATTTAGGATGATGTTGGCTGTGAGTTTCTTGTATATGGCTTTGATTATGTTGAGGAATGATCCTTCCAGTCCAATTCCCTCTAGGACTTTAAGCATGAAGAGGTGTTGGATTTTATCAAAGGCTTTTTCTGCATCAATTGAGATGATGGTGTGGTTTTTGTCTTTCATTCCATTTATGTGTTTTATGATGTTTACTGATTTTCGTATGTTGAACCATCCCTGCATCTCTGGTATGAATCCAACTTGGTCATGATGGATGATCTTTTTTGATATGTGTCTGTATACAGTTTGCGAGTATTTTGTTGAGAATTTTTGCATCTGAGTTCATTACTGAGATGGGTCTAAAGTTCTCTTTTTTTGGTTGTATCTTTGCCTGGTTTTGGTATTAGAGTGATCTGGCTTCATAGAAGGAACTTGGGAGCTTTCCCACTGCTTATATCCTTCTGAACAGTTTGAGTAATAATGGTTCTAAGATCTCTTTAAATGTTTTATAGAATTCTGCTGTGAAACCAGCTGAGCCTGGGCTTTTTTTAGTTGGGAGGTCTCTTATTACATTTTCAATGTCATCATATATTATGGGTCTGTTTAAGCTGTCAGTCTCTTCTTGGTTGAGCTTTGGTGATTCCCAGGATTTCAGATATTCATCCATTTCTCTTAGGTTTTCAAATTTAGTAGAGTATAAGTTTTTGAAGTATTCCCGTATGATTGCCTGGATCTTTTCGTAGTCTGTTGTGATGTTTTCACTTTCATCACAAATTCTATAGATTTGGAGTTGTTCCTTCTTTCTTTAGGTTAACTGGGCAAGAGGTCTGTCTATCTTGCTTATTCTTTCAAAAAACCAACTTTTGTATTCATTTTTTTGTATTATTTTCTTTGTTTCTATTTCATTGATTTCTGCTCTGATTTTTATTTCTTCCTATCTGGTGCATTTAGGATTCAGTTTTTGTTGTTTTTCAAGTGTTTTTAGCTGCAGTATTAGCTCATTTATTTGTGCTCTTTCTGGTTTTGGGGGGCTTTTTTGGTTTTGGTTTTTTTGAGCCAGGGTCTCCCTGCAGCCCCAGCTGGCCTGGAACTCACTCGGTAGACCAGGCTATCCTTGAACTCACAGCAATCCACCTGCCTCTGCCTCCCAAGTGCTAGGCTTAAAGGCATACGCCATCTTTCTGTTTGTTTTTTTTATTTTATTTTATTTATTTTGTATGTGTATTAATGTACTGTCTGCAAGTAGGTTTGTGCATCCATGCCGTGCAATGCCGCGGAAGTCAGAAGAGGGTGTCGGATTCCCCTGGAACTGGAGTTCTCCTGGAATTAGAGTTACAGATGGTTCTCAGCTGCCATGTGGGTGCTGGGGATCGAACCCAGGTCCTCTGCAAGAGCAGTCGGCGCTCTTAACCACTAAGCCATCTCTCCAGCCACCTCTGTTTGTTTGTTTTTTTAATATAAGCACCCAAGTCTATAAACTTCCCCCTTAGGACTGCTTTTAAGGTGCTGCATAGGTTTTGTTGTGTTGTACTGTCATTGTCATTTAGCTCCAGGAATGCTTTTATTTCTTTCTTTATTTCTTCCTTGACCCATTCATTATTCAGGAGTGTGTTGTTTAGTCTCCATGTGTTCATGTACGTAGCAGGGCTTGTCTTGGTGTTGATATTGAGCTGTATTGTACTGTGGTCTGATAGAATGCATGAAATTATTTCAATGTTTTTGTATTTGTTGAGGTTTTTTGTGTCCCAGTATGTGGTCAATTTTGGAGAATGTTCCATGAGGTGCTGAAAGTGTAGAAAGTGTATTCTCTGGTGTTTGGGTGGAATATTTGGTAGATGTCTATGAGGTCCATTTCCTGTATCATATTTTTCAGTTCAGGTGTCTCTCTGTTTATTCTTTTTCCAGTTGATCTGTCCAAAGGGCTCAGTGGAGTATTGAAGTCCCCTACTATAAGTGTGCTGGGGTTAATCTGTGCCTTAAGGTCCTGTAGAGTTGTGTTTATAAAGATCAGTGCACCAGAGTCTGGTGCATATATATTCATGATTGTGAGGTCTTCATGGTTAATTTTCCCTTTAATGAGGATGTAATGGCCCTCTTTGCCTCTTCTGATTGCTTCTACTTTGAAGTCTATTTTGTCTGATATTAAAATAGCAACTCCTGCTTTCTTTTTGGTACCATTTACTTGGAATATTTTTTTCCCATGTGTGCCTATCAAAATGCCATCATGAAAGTCATTATTTATTCAATTAATACACCAAATACAACAAAGAATTGAAACATTTTGTGATTCATGAGAATAAGCAGCTTCCCACCTGACTCCTCCCTTTGAGTTTTATCTTCCAGGATTTCCATTAATACTCTAAAATAATGTGTATTTATATCTATTAATTGAATTTTTAATAATTATTCATTTCCCATGTGGAAAATAAAGAATTAGACTTATATATCTCTCAGTAACACATTTCTGTATTACCATTCTACTAATATGATTAATATATTGTACATTTAACTTGACATTTGAAATTTACAGTGCTATGACTATTTTGTATTATTCACATTTGCATTAATTAGTTTGCTATGGTCACTTTTCCTTCTTCATTGAGTTTTATTTTCCTGTAGTTAATAATTGCATTCATTTTCAGTAGAGGTAATGCTTCTCCTTTATTTCCCAAATTACTGTCAAGCTCTCAGTACAAGCAAGTTCATTAGATACACAATCTGTTATTCTTTCTTCTTAGAAACACCTCTTCTGGATTTCATTCCCTATCAGTTCCCATCAGAGCTACCTGCTCTTCAGACCTTGTCCTTATGCTTGGAATATTTTTTTCCATCCTTTCACTTTCAGTTGGCACCTATCCTTGAGGGTGAGATGGGTTTCTTGTAGACCGCATATAGATGGATTCTGTTTCCTAATCCATTCTCCCACTCTATGCCTTTTAATTGGGGAGTTTAGTCCATTAATATTTAAGGTTATAATTGAGAGATGTGTGTTGCTTCCTTTCACCTTATTTTCCATTTGCGTTTTTGGTCTAGGCTTCTACTTCTGCAGTTATGCTTTTATTAATTTCTCTTTCAAGGTGCCTGAGGATAGTTGTTCCTCTCCTCTGTCCTTTCAATTGCTTCAAGTATTCTCTAAAGGGTTGGTTTTCTGGACATGTATTCTTTCATCTTGTTTATTTGATGGAAGATTTTTCTCTTTCCTTCAGCTAGAATCAACATTTTTGCTGGGTATAGTAACCTGGGTTGACATTTGTAGTCGTTTAGCACTGGGAATGCTTTGGTCCACATTCTTGCTTTCATAGTTTGCACTGAGAAGTCAGCTGTGATTCTGATAGGTTTCCCCTTATATGTAACTTGTTTTTCCCTTGTGGCTTTCAGAATTTTGCCTTTGTTTTGGGCATCTAGCGTTTTAACTATGATATGGTGCAGGGAGTTTCTTTTCTGGTCTTGTCTATTTTTTTTTTCACATAAATTTATTTTTATTTTTTTAACAAATCTAGACCTGTGATCCCGCCCATTCCCCCACCCCACCAGAGCTCATGTATTCTGTCAAACATGCTTTTCATCTCTTTCTCAGTCTTTCTCAATATTCTCCATGAGGAAGTTGACTGTTTTGAGCAGAAGTTCACTGTTTCAGTCAGTTCTTTGATGCAGTCTTTTCTGTTGTTGTTGTTGTTGTTGTTGTTGTTGTTGTTATTGTTGTTTCCTATATGCATTACGCCCAACTGCTTTGGACAAAAGCTCAGGGGGCCCTACACAAGAAATACAACTGGGTAATTGGCACTAGCATCCACAGATGACAGATAACATTCGTCCTTTGTTTTTCTGGGACTGTGTTACTTCACTCAGCATGATGTCCTCTAGCTCCAGCCATTTTCCTGCAAAGCTCGTGATGTTGTCTTTCTTTACTGCTGCATAGAACTTCATTATGTAGATGTACAACATTTTCTCTATCCACTCGTCAGTTGAGGAGCATTTAGGTTGGTTCCAGCTCTTTGCTATTGTGAAGAGAGCTGAAATAAACATGGCCGTGCATGTATCTCTGTGGTGGCGTAAGTCTTGAGGGTACATGCCCAGGAGTGGTATGGCTGGGTCGGGTGGCAAGTTCATTCCAAGTCTTCCAAGGGTTCTCCACACTGCTTTCCATAGTGGCTGTACGAGTTTACATTCCCACCAGCAGTGGATGAGTGTTCCCCTTTCCCCACAACCTCTCCAGCACTTGGTATCATTTGTTTTCTTGATCCTAGCCAGTCTTACTGGAGTAAGATGATATCTTAAAGTGGTTTTGATTTGCATTTCCTTAATGATTAGTGATGTTGAGCAGTTCTTGAGGTGTTTCTCAGACATCTCTAATTCCTCGCTTGTGAAGTCTCTGTTCAGTTCTTTGCTCCATCTATTGAGCGGGTCGTTTGTTTTCTTTTTTCTTTGTTTTTTGAGTAGTTTATATATTCTGGAAATCAATGCTTTGTCAGATGTATCTGCAGTGAAGGTTTCCTCCCACTCTGTGGGATTTCTCTTCACTTCCTTGATTGTTTCTTTTGATGTACAGAAGCTTTTGAGTTTGATGAGGTCCCATTTGTCAATTGTCGACCTTAATTCTTGTGCAGCTGCTGTCTGATTTAGGAAGTCTTTTCCTACGCCTATGTCTTGTAGTCTGCTGCCAACTTTTTCTTCTATCACCTTCAGAGTTTGGGGTTTCACGTTGAGGTCTTTAATCCATCTGGAGTTGACTTTTGTACAGGGTGAGAGGTAGGGGTTTAATTTCATTCTTCTACAAGTGGTGATCCAGTTTTGCCAACACCACTTGCTGAAGATGCTGTCTTTTCTCCATTGTGGTTTCTTGGCCCCCTTGTCAAATATGAGATGGCTGAAATTGTATGTGCTCAGATTTGGATCTTCGGTTTTGTTCCATTGGTCAACAGGTCTGTTTTTGTGCCAGTACCAGGCTGTTTTTATGACTATAGCCCTGTAGTATAGTTTAAAATCTGGTATAGAGATCCCTCCTGTGTAGCTCTTTTCACTCAGGATTGATTTGGCTATTCGGGGTCTTTTGTTTTTCCAAATGAATTTAAGAACTTTTGTTTCCAAGCCTGTGAAGAAACTCTTGGGGATTTTGATTGGGATTGCATTAAATCTATACAAGAGTTTTGGTAAAATGGACATTTTTACAATGTTAATTTTCCCAATCCATGAGCATGGGAGGTTTTTCCATCTTCTGAGGTCTTCTTCAATTTCTTTCTTTAAGGGTTTAAAATTTTTGTTGTAGAGGTCTTTGGTGTCTTTGGTTAGGTTTGTTCCTAGGTATCTTATTGTTTTTGAGGCTATTGTGAGTGGGAAGGTCTCTTTGAATTCTTTCTCCAGTTGCTTGTTCTTGGTGTAAAGAAAGGCCATTGATTTTCTAAGGTTAATTTTGTATCCTGCCACTTTGCTGAAGCTGTTAATCGTTTCTAGGAGTTTTCTGGTGGAGTTTTTTGCATCCCTTAAGTAAACAATCATATCATCAGCAAATAGGGATAGTTTGACTTCCTCTTTTCCAATTAGTACTCCTTTAATATCCTTTTCTTGCCTTATTGCTCTAGCAAGTGTTTCAAGCACTATATTGAAGAGGAGTGGTGATAGGGGGCAGCCTTGCCGAGTTCCTACCTTTAAAGGGAATGTTTCTGTCATTTCCCCATTTAGGATGATATTGGCTGTGGGTTTCCTGTATATGGCTTTGATTACATTGAGGAATGATCCCTCCAATCCAATTCCTTCTAGGACTTTAAGCATGAAGGGATGCTGGATTTTGTCAAAGGCTTTTTCAGCATCAATTGAGATGATGGTGTGGTTTTTGTCTTTGATTCCGTTTATGTGTTTGATGATGTTTATTGATTTTCGTATGTTGAACCATCCCTGCATCTCTGGTATGAATCCAACTTGGTCATGATGGATGATCTTCTTGATGTGGGTCTGTATGCGATTTGCCAGTATTCTGTTTAGAATTTTGGCATCTGTGTTCATGAGGGAGATGGGTCTATAATTCTCCTTTTTGGTTGTATCTTTGCCTGGTTTTGGTAATAGAGTGATGTTGGCTTCATAGAAGGAATTTGGGAGAGTTCCCTCTGATTGTATACTTCTAAACAGTTTCAGAAATAATGGTTGTAGGTCTTTTTGAAATGTTTTATAGAATTCTGCTGTGAAACCGTCTGGGCCTGGGCTTTTTTTAGTTGGGAGGCTTCTTACTACATCCTCTATTTCTTCATATGTTATGGGTCTGTTTAAGCTGCTGGTCTCCTCTTGGCCAAGCTTTGGTGATTCCCAAGATTTCAGATATTCATCCATTTCTTCTAGATTTTCAAACTTGGTAGAATATAGGTTCTTGTAATATTCCCATATAATTTTCTTGATCTTTTCCTTGTCCGTTGTGATATTTCCCTTTTCATCACAGATTGTATTGATTTGGAGTTGTTCCTTCTTTCTTTTTGTTAACTGGGCTAGAGGTCTGTCTATCTTGTTTATTCTTTCAAAGAACCAACTTTTGGCTTCATTGATTTTTTGTATTGTTTTCTTTGTTTCTATTTCATTGATTTCTGCTCTGATTTTTGTTATTTCTTCCTGTCTGTTGCGTTTAGGGTTCATCTGTTGTTGCCTCTCAAGTGCTTTTAGCTGTAGTGTTAGATCATTCACTTGTGCTCTTTCTGTTTTTCTAATGTAGGCACCCAGGGCTATAAATTTCCCTCTTAGGACTGCTTTTAAGGTATCCCATAAGTTTTGTTGTGTTGTATTGTCATTGTCATTCAGTTCCAGGAATGTTTTTATTTCTTTCTTTATCTCTTCCTTGACCCATTCATTATTCAAGAGTGTGTTGTTTAGTCTCCATGTGTTCTTGTAGGCAGGAGGGCTTGTCCTGGTGTTGATGTTGAGCTTCATTGCACTGTGGTCTGACAGGATGCATGAAATTATTTCAATCTTTTTGTATTTGTAGAGGTTTCTTCTGTGTCCCAGGATGTGGTCGATTTTGGAGAATGTTCCGTGGGGTGCTGAGTAGAAAGTGTATTCTCTGGTATTAGGATGGAATGTTCGGTAGAGGTCTATGAGGTCCATTTGGTGTATCATATCGTTCAGTTCAGATGTCTCTCTGTTTATTTTTTGTCCTGTTGACCTATCCAAAGGACTCAGTGGGGTATTGAAATCTCCCACTATGAGTGTGCTGGGGTTAGTCTGTGACTTGTGGTCCTGGAGAATTGTCTTTATAAAGTTTGGTGCACCAGAATTTGGGGCATATATATTCATAATTGTGAAATCTTCTTGGTGGATTGTTCCTTTGATGAAAATGTAATGGCCTTCTTTGTCTCTTCTGATTTCTTTTACTTTGAAGTCTATTTTATCCGATATTAAAATAGCAACACCTGCTTTCTTTTTGGTACCATTTGCTTGGAATATTTTTTTCCATCCCTTCACTTTAAGGTGGTGCCTGTCCTTGAAGGTAAGATGTGTTTCTTGTAGACAGCATATCGATGGATTCTGTTTCCTAATCCAATCTCCCAGTCTATGTCTTTTGATTGGGGAATTTAGTCCATTAATATTTAAGGTTATGACTGATAGGTTTGTGTTGCTTCCTTTTGCCTTATTATCCATTTGCGGTTTTGGTTTAGGTTTCTACTTCTGCAGTTATGCTTTTATTGATTTCTCTTTCTAGGTGCCTGGGGTTGGTTGCTCCTTTCTTCTGTTCTTTGAATTGCTTCAAGTATTCTCTGAAGGGTTGGTTTTCCGGACATGTATTCTTTCAAGTTGTTTATGTCATGGAAGGTTTTTCTCTCTCCTTCAACTATAATTGACATTTTTGCTGGGTATAGTAACCTGGGTTGGCATCTATTGTCCCTTAACACTGGGAATGCTTTGCTCCAGGTTCTTCTTGCTTTCATAGTTTGCAGTGAGAAGTCAGTTGTAATTCTGATAGGTTTCCCCTTATAGGTCACTTGTTGTTTTTCTCTTGTGGCTTTAAGGATTTTGTCTTTGTTTTGGGTGTCTAGCATTTTAACTATGATGTGGCGTGGAGAATTTCTTTTCTGATCTTGTCTGTTTGGAGTTCTATGTGCTTCTTGTATTGGTATTGGTTTGTCCTTTTTAGTTTGGGGAAGTTTTCATCTATTATTCTGTTGAAGATCTGATCAATACCATTCTCTTGGGATTCTTCTCCTTCCTCTATTCCTATGATGCAGAGGTTTGATCTTTTCATAGTGTCCCACAGCTCCTGGTTGTTCCACTTTTGTGTATTTTTAAATTTTTCAGAGTCTTTACTTGAGGTTTTTAGTTGTTTTGTGTTATCTTCCAGGTCTGATATTCTTTGTTCTGCTTCTTCCATTCTGCTTCTGAGGCTTTTTCCATTCCTTTCCTCTTGAATAGATTAGTATTTGATTTCCTTTTCATTTCATCCTGTGTTTTCTTTAGTATTTCCACTTCCTTTTGGAGCTTCTCAATCTCTTCTTGTAGCTCCTTGCTTCCCTGGTTGGTTTCCTTTTTCATTTCAGTATGGGATCTTTTCAGTGTTTCCACTTCCTTCTGGAGTTTGTAATTTTTGCCTTTTAGTTCTTTCCAAAGTTTGTCATTCTTTCCCTCTAGGTCTTTTCTGAGTTTTTCATTCTCTCCCCTTAGTTCTATGATTTCTTTGAGTATATCTGTGATTGTATTTCAATCTGTATCCTGGGCTACCTCCAGGGAGGTCCCATTGTGGGAATCCTCCACAGGCTCCTTAGGGTTTAGTGTGGAATTATTCTGTGCTTTTCTCATATTGTTCTTTCATTGTGCTCTTTGGCATGTGGGCTTCCTTTTGCCTGTATTCCAATGCGCATCTCAAATGCCTCTTTGCCGTGTTGAAGGACTGCTTTCCTTGATTCCTTCAGATGCCTTCATTGTATTCTCCTTGTTTATGGAGTGTTGACTTGTCTAGATTTCAGACTTTCAACTTTGTTTATATATTGGGAGGTATAGCTCACTCTTCCCTTTCTATTCTGCAAGTACTGGGTAGGTAACAACCCATATGACACCCTATGTGCCCTGTATTCCCTCTGCTGCCAGCCAGTTCCTCTAGGTTGGCTTACTGGACACTGCCTCCAGAATTCCAGTTGGGGAGGGGGGAGTTGCCTGCTTAGCCTGCACCCTGGTACCCTGATCCTGATCTGGTCTGGCAGAGGCCACTTGCCTCTAATGTACAGCAGGCCAAACCTCCCAATCTCACACAATCCACCTGCCTGATGGGGTGGCCCGGTTCCCTGCTCCTGACATGTACCATTTGTGTTGCAACAACAATAGGTTTAGATTGATAGCATCTAGTTTGCAGTTGTGTGTACTGTTCTAGGTCAGTAAGGGTCAGAAAGGACATAACCCTCTCATAAAACAAATTCCTCTTTTCCCATGAGATGCTGGATATATGGTTTAAATAAAGAGAAATCAAAGCCTTCTCTCTAAGAGGACAGTTCTGAAATAAATCTGAAGGAAGAACTGCACACCTTTAATCCCAGCAGAGGCAGGCAGATCTCTATTAGTTCAAGGCTAGCCTGGTCTACAGAGTGAGTTCCAGGACAGCTGGGGCTGCAGGGAGACCCTGTCTCAAAAAATACCAAAAAAAAAAAAAATCATGACATGTGGTCCTCCAAAAACCTTACAAGCACATGGAATTCTGAATCACATGCAATGGTATGAGCACACAGAACTATGAAGATATGCTTCTTATGACGTTTTGTTTCTCCACATACCGGTTAGTCTGTGTGGGAAAAGACTTGTATATTTGTGTTTGTCTCTATGTGTATGTGTGCATAGGGGAGAAAAAAGAGAGAGGTTTAACCATAGTAAACTATACACAGCTTTTTAGGTGCTCGAGGGGTTTTTTGTTTGTTTGTTTGTTTGTTTGTTTCAGCACTGGGTTTCAAGCCTGGGGCCTTGAATGTGTTAGGCAAGCACTGTACTGCTGAGCTACAACCCCAGTCCCTATCTACAGCTATTTGTTCTTTGGCCAAAAGAAAAATCACTCATTCTTTACTATTCCCTTTCTCTTAAAACATTCATATTACTAGCAAGATAAGTCAAAGGAGCATGATTCCAGCACCCAGGTAACAAGGAGTCAATCCCCATGCTTGGTGTACTGCTATGATTAGTATTAAAGACATCCAGTTGATCTTATTTTTGTAAAAAGTACCTGAAAAAAAAAAAAAACTTAGGAAAGCTTCACCTGGCTCACAGTTTGAGAGTATAGTCCACCATGGTGGAGAGACAGTATGGCAGCCGGATGTGAGGCAGCCAATCACACCACACCCCCAGGCAGGGAGCAGAGAGAGATGAATGCTGGTGCTCAGCTTGCTTCTTTATTTAATATCTTATTTATTATTTTTATTTTATGTGTATGAGTGTATTGCCTGCATGTATGTAAGTGCACCTGTGTTGTTCAATGCCTGTGGAGGTCAGAAGAGGAGGTCAGATTCCCCTGGAACTGGAGCTGTGCATGGTTGTTAGCTGCCACATGGGTGTTGGGAACTGAACCCAGTCCTCTGCAAGAGCAGCCAGTCCTCTTAACTGCTGAGCCATCTCTCCAGCTCCACTTTCTCCTTTTTTTTTTTCAGTCCAGGACCCCAGCTCATGGATGGTGCTACCCATATTTAGGGTAGGAATTCCCACCTCAGTTATCCCAATCTAAAAATTTTCTCATAGACACACAAGTGTTTATCTCCTAGCTGATTCTAGATCCCGTCATTCACTATCAATATTAGTAGTCCCATTTGGCTACTATGGAAATATCCTATGCATATTTCCTACTCAAAAATGGGTCCTACAATTTACTATCTGAGGAGGCATTCACAGATCACCTGTTTTAGGGGAATAGGTATTGGGAGCAAGGATACAAACAAAGAAAACATCTTGTTTTCAAAAAATTCAGAGCCCACTTGAGAAAGTGAGTGTATTCTAAATGCAATACAATGCAACAAGTCTTATCATCAAGATACATTTGGGACCTGTTAGACTCCATAGGAGGGACATTTAACTCTGCAAATGGACATGGCAATGCACGTCTTTAATCTCAGTGCTCAGGGTATAGAGATGCAGGTGAATCTCCATGGGCTAGAGCCCAGCCTGGCCTATATAGTGAGTTCTAGGCCAGATGGAACTATAGAGAAACCCTGCCTCAAAACAGCAAAAAATCACCAAACAAACAAAAACATATGTTATTCATGCCTGGGATGGCTTAGCAGTTAAGAATGCTGACTGTTCTTGCAGATGGCCCAGATTAAGTTCCCGACACCCACATGGTGGCATACAACCACCCATAACTGCAGCTCCAAGCTTCCTCTGGTCTCTACATGCCCCAGACACACACATGATGCATGTACATTATTCACACACACATGAGGCATGTACATTCATTTGGGCAAAGCACTCATACACATAAAATTAAAATAAACAAATCTTTAAAGAAAAACAAGTTATTTATTCTTTTACCTACTGCCACTCTTTTTTTTTTTTTTTTTTGGTTTTTTGAGACAGGGTCTCTCCCTTTAGTCCCAGTTGGCCTGGAGCTCACTATGTAGACCAGGCTGGCCTTGAACTCCCAGAGACACGCCTGCCTCCGCCTCCCTAATGCCACTCTTTTCCTCCCATTCCTCCCCTGAGCTGGAGCTGCTACCCATAAATCACCCTCGCTCCCTCTTCTTTTTCCTCACAAAACTCATACTACTTTTAACGCTGTTATATAATGTCCATTCATTTATCAACACCTTACTGCCTATTAGCAAATCTATATTATACATCTAGACTTTAAAAGATTAATAAGAAAGGTTGTCTTCAAAGAGCTCAGTCTAACAAAGAAAAAACACAAAAGCAGATACTAAAATATCCTTAGGAAGTGAGAAAATGGCTGTCAGTAAAGCGCTTGAATGCCTGCGCTCGGATTCCCATCCAGGCATGGCAGCGCACACCTGTCATCGCAGCTCTGGGGACCCGGAGGCCCGAGGACCCCACTGCTGGCTGGCCAGCCATTCCAGACAAATCAGTGAGATACCCTGTCTCAAAAAAATAAGGTGGACAGCCATTAAGGAAGACATCAAAAGGCAACATCTATTCTCTACATGCACACATGTACACACACACACACACACACACAAACATGTACACACAAAGTGTCAAACTCTGTTCTCCATATGCACACATGTGCATATACACAAACATGCATATATACATACAGTGTTTAAGTTAGCCCATATCATGTATCATGTAACATAGTGTAACAGAACCTTACTGCACATCTTTAACTAGGATTGGGCATAGTTCTGTGTGCTGGATAGCTTTAGTGTCAACTTGACACACCTGGGTTGAGGGACCCTCAACTGGGGAATTGGTTCCATTGGATTGGCCCGTGGCCACATCTGTGGAGTATTGTCTTGATTGTCAGGCAATGTGGGAGGGCCCAGCCCACAATGAGTAGTACCACCCTGGGCAGGTTGTTGTGTACCATATAAGAAGGCAGGCGCTGGGCATGAGCCAGGGAAGCAAGCCAGTGAACAGCATTCCTCCATGGCCTATGCTTCAGCTCCTGCCTCCAGGTTCCTGCGCTGAGTTCCTGCCTTGGGCTCCCTGAGTGATGAACTGTGACCCAGGAGATGTAAGCTAATAAACCCTTTCCTCCCCAAGTTGGTGTGGGTCAGAGTGTTTTGTCATAGCAATGGAAGACAAACTAGGACACTCTGACACTCATAGAAGGTCAAAAGAGATTCACTTTCATTTTGAGCCACCATGCCCCCAGGCCATGATTTGTAACAATCCCCCCTGATGCCCTGAGAATGTCAGTCATTGAATCCCGAAGCTTACTGTTTTCATTTCTTTACCAACTCAGCTGTCAGCACCAGCTCTTTAAACCATCCAATTGCATCACCCTTGATCCTGTGTCATGCTCTGGCTTAATTCATCATTACCTTGGTGAGCTCTCCTCCACTTAAACCCATCTCCTCAGTAGCCACTTCTGCTTTCGCCAGCACCCATCATTACTCCATGCCTGGACCACTTCAATTTCTTCCCCACTGGTCTCTGCACCTGCACTAGGTCTCGGTTTAAACCATTCTTCACTCAGCCACAGAAGCAATCATATTCTGTTGCAAATCACATCTTGGCATTTTATATTAAAACTCTCAGTGGTTTCTATTCATTTCGGATGTGGAAAATCTTTAGTAAGGCCTAAAGACCCTGAAGGACCTTGCCTCTCCCTGTTGATCAAATGTCAAAGAGAGAGGCCTTCCCTTGGCCGCCCCTGCCAGCCGCTCCTCAGCTTGTTCACACTTAACTGCTGAGCTCAAGCATGGTTCATTTTCTTCATTGTTCCATGCACAGTGTGCAGTCAGACCCTTGTCTGTGAATATTTATCTGCTAGCTCTCTCCACTATGTACTGTAAGTCTGTATGGGCAAAGCTGCCTCTTTTTTCATCAGCATTTCACATTGTCTTACTCAGAGTGAGTGTTCCACAAACATTTCTGAATAAAGAGGTGAATAGAAAAGAAAGGTTTGTGGAAAGGAAAAAAAAGAACAACAGAACTGATCAATGTGCGGGAAGAAGGCAGGTACCTCCAGGGCAGTTTGCCATTCACCTTACCTCTGCATCCTCTTTAAGAGCTTCATTGTGATGATTCACATACTATCCAATTCACATATTTAAGTATATAATTAGTGCTGGAGAGATGGCTCAGCCATTAAGAGCACTGGCTGCTCTTGCAGAAGACCTGTACTCAGTTTCCAGCACCACACAGTAGCTAACAACCATCTGTAACTCCAATTCCACGGATACAATGCCTTCTTCTGGCTTCCAAGGGCACCCATGCCTATGTGTGCATGTTCAGATAAATAAAAAAAAAATAAAACTTTAAATAAAGTTTTAAAATATACACTTAGCCTAGCACTGTAGTGTGCACCTGAAATTCCAGCACTTGGGAAACTGAGGCAGGAGTTTCATGAGTTTGAGATTGGCCTGAGCTACATGGCAAGTTTCAAGTTTACCATGTGCCACAGTGACATTTTGAGGCCCTGTGTCAAAAAGTAAAATAATGTGTACAATTTATGAACATTTCTAGGGCTGGAGAGATGGCCTAGTGATTAAGAGTGCAGAACAGACTGCTCTTGCAGAGGACCTGGGTTCGATCCCCAGCACCCACATGGAGGCTGAGAACCATCGTCTTTAACTCCAGTTCCAGGGGAATCTGACACCCTCTTCTGACCTCCACGGCATTGCATGACATGGGTGCATAAACCTACATGCAGACAGTACATTCATACACTTAAAAATAAATAAAATTTAAAAATGGTAAAAAAAAAGAAAAAACAATTTGATGAACATTTCTATAGCCACAGGGTTTTACCACAGTTACTAAATTCAATTTTAGAACATTTTCATTACCTGAGACAGGATCTGCCCACCCCTTAGCAATCACTCCCCAGTCCCTGACCCCAATCTCTGTAAATTGTCTGGGTCTGGGTGTTTTCTATCCATGGACCATACAGCCTGTGAAATTCTGTGATGGCTTCTCTGACATGGTGTTTCTGAGTTCATCCATGTTGTTGCATGCATCAGCAAGTCCCCTCATTTTACTGTTAAACATTCAGTTATATGGTTGTACTATATTTTATTTGTTTATTCATCAATTGATAGGCATTTGGGCTGTTTCACTTTTTGGTTATCATGAATAATGCTTACATTAAGTTTTGTCAAGATGTAAGTTCTCATTTTTCCTGGGTAAATCCCTGGGAGTGAAATTATTGTGTCCTGAAGTAACTCTGGGCAGAATGGTTGGACCTGCTAAACTGCTTCCGTCTTAGAATCTAGCTATGGCTCCATCTACAATCCCAGCAACATCCCACAGGGCTCCAGCACTGTCGACCTTCTCCCTGTCTTAGGATCTAGCTCCTGCTCCATCTACGATCCCAGCACCATCCCACAGGGCCCCAGCACCGTCGACCTTCTCCGTCTTAGAATCTAGCTCCTGCTCCATCTATGATCCCAGCACCATCCCACAGGGCTCCAGCACTCGACCTTCTCCGTCTTAGAATCTAGCTCCTGCTCCATCTACGATCCCAGCACCATCCCACAGGGCTCCAGCACTCGACCTTCTCCGTCTTAGAATCTAGCTCCTGCTCCATCTATGATCCCAGCACCATCCCACAGGGCTCCAGCACTCGACCTTCTCCCTCTTAGAATCTAGCTCCTGCTCCATCTACGATCCCAGCACCATCCCACAGGGCTCCAGCACTCGACCTTCTCCGTCTTAGAATCTAGCTCCTGCTCCATCTATGATCCCAGCACCATCCCACAGGGCTCCAGCACTCGACCTTCTCCCTGTCTTAGGATCTAGCTCCTGCTCCATCTACGATCCCATCAACACCCCACAGGGCCCCAGCACTGTCGACCTTCTCCCTGTCTTAGAATCTAGCTACTGCTCCATCTACCATCCCAGCAACATCCCACAGGGCTCCAGCACTCGACCTTCTCCCTGTCTTAGGATCTAGCTCCTGCTCCATCTACCATCCCAGCAATATCCCACAGGGCTCCAGCACTATCGACCTTCTCCCTGTCTTAGAATCTAGCTACTGCTCCATCTACGATCCCAGCACCATCCCACAGGGCTCCAGCACTGTCGACCTTCTCCCTGTCTTGACCAGCTCTGATATTCTTTGTCCTTTTATACCTAACCCTCCTGGCAGGACTGAAACGTCCTGACTTTGGCATTTTACTGGATACATGTGACCATCTCTATATATTCCTCACCTTTTTTATTGAAGACCCCAAGCCATGTTAGACAAGACATGTTAACGTTTATCCATAACCATTGGGAACATAATTTCTATATAACTGTCACATTGTTATGGACTAGCTGACAAAGTCTTACTATTTCGAAAACATACATACATACATGTGTGTATATATATGTTTCAATGCTGTGGTTTTCTTTTTCTATTTTGAAATCAATATAGTACCTTATCTGATATCCCACAATGCTCTGGATCATGCCCACAGTGCTTAATGACCATTCCTATTTGGTGGCAAAATGTGCTGTGGTACTTTGCCTAAGAAAGAGAATATCACATTGCCTGGATCTGAGAGCTTAGAGGAGCAGCCTTGTGCTGATTTCTTTCTTCGCTGTTGATCTGCAGTTCCTTGGGAAGAGAGAGTTAAAATGATGTTGGAATTCACAATATACATGTCTGTATCCACTTTAATGTGTTGACTGTTTCTATTATATGCTTCATTAAGCTTTCATTTTTTTAATTCCTCTGTTTTCATAATACCCCTAATTTTTTAAAGCCCTAGGAGAAGAGTTGGGCTTTCTCAGTGCTGTTAACATCTGGTAGTCATGTCATCTAACCTCACAGCCATGGGTATTAAGTCAAAAAAGCTGATTAAGACTAACTTCAGATGTTTGATTCAGCCAAACTCAGCTGTTTGGGTGCCTGACGTATGATAGATAAAGAAATGATAGCTAGAAAGATGATAGATAGATAGATAGATAGATAGATAGATAGATAGATAATTATAGATGATAGAGATAGATTAGATAGATGATGATGATAGATAGATAATTATAGATGATAGAGATAGATTAGATAGATGATAGATAGATAGACAGATAGATAGATGATAGATAGATAGATAGATAGACAGATAGATAGATGATAGATAGATAGATAGATAGATAGATAGATAGATAGATAGATAGATAGATGCAATGCAGCTGTGCCCTAAGGATCAGAAGGCCCTTTTCCTAGATGTCTTTGGTCTCTTAGGGACCTGGGGACAAAACTTCCATGTTAACATGTTTCTACTGCAGCTGGAATCTCCAGGAAAACTGACAAGTAAAGGCAAGTTGTGAAATGGACACAAGGTTCTATTAACTACAAGGAGATTGGCAAGTCTACAGTTTTCTGGGAAAGACTCACTTGGTTGACTTCAGCAAGTGAATTCTGGTTCAGAGCCCCAAGCCCGGCTCAGCCAGCTCTGCTGCCTCGGGGCCAGGTGTATAAAGCCAGATGTTTTCATATGAGCCCTGGCATCTTAGAGTAACTGTTCCAAATCACTAACAAAGAACACTGTGCCATGGAAATCTACAAATAACTATGTCCAGCAGGTTCTATTCTAAACCATGCTGCTGTTTCTAAGGTTTTGAGTGTCAGCTCTTCCACATGTACCCATGGGAACACCCCCAAATCACTCTCTGAAGCCCAGTTTCCTCATCTGGAAAATAGAAATAATAATTTGTCTCAAAAGATTCTCAGAGATCAAAAGAGCCTTACAATGTACAAATAAAGTAGACTGCACATAGCAAAACAACTGCCAAGCTGCCGGCAGTGACACATGAAATTGGGGTGCTCCACCAGGACAGCCTTCTTGTCCTCCTCAACAAAAAATACCAAGATTGGCTTAGATGTTTAAAAGTGGTGAACTGCTTGTTTGGTGTTTACTTTGCTTTCTATTCTTGTGATAAAAGCACTGACCAAAACCAACTTGAGGGAGAAAGGCTTTATTTGGCTTACATCTCCCAGGCAAGGTGACAATAAAGCTATCCAGCATACTTGGCATGCCCAATGCCCTGGGTTTAATCCCAGAACTACAATCAATTAATAAATAAAATAATACCAGCTGAAACTTCATTTGATCCTCACCCTACCATGATCAGAGCATTCCAGAGCACAGAGAAGTTACCATCATAGTTGCTTTTCCTGACCATGTGATAAAATATCATAGTTCATGGCAGTCTTCAGAAGCTTGAGGCAACTGGCCATATCACATAGCATATTCACGATCAGGAAGCACAGACTGATGGATTTTTGCATTGCATTCTCTTTCTCCTTTGTGTTCAGTCAAGGACCCTAGCCTAAGGAATGGTACTGCCCACAGTTGGCAGATCTTTCCACCTCAATTAGCCTAATCAGGATAATCCCCACACGCATGCCTAGATAACTCTAGATCTCATCAAACTGACAATTGAGATCAATCATCATACCTGACCTCCTAAGAACCTTCTGAACTCATTTATGGTGTTTCTCTGACTTCTGTACATCATAAGCACTCAGTAAGCATCTATGGTTTGCTCAGACCTAGGACAGAATTCCTTTCCTTAGCTTACTGTCTAGGCATCTCATATTCCTTGTAGGACCCCAGCCAGCTGGCCATGCTTAAGGAATGAGGAGTGAGTAACTGGGCATTCAAATTCTGTTCTAAATTTTACACTAACTGAAATAAAATTATGCTCATTTGAAAGAGTATCTTGTAAATGTAGCTAAATTATGACTAGGATGCTCAGAACTTCCAATCCTGCCAACCTTCAAAAGTTTTTATTTTCACTTTGATTAAGGAATGGACTTATAGACACAGCCTAAATCATCTTAATTGTGAATGCTTACTTGCAACATTAATGAAATGTCCACCAGTAGAAAAAGTTCCCCACCAAAGCTCAAGTTCACTTCAGATCTTCCCATCAAAACAGCCAAATGGCAAAAAACAGTCTCCAGTTCTTCATTCCAAAACCAACTCCTGTCAGCCAGGAACTAGTCTTGAAGAATGAGATAGAAGTTTCTACACTGAGGTCAGGAGTGCCACAATATTGGAGAATGAGTGAGCCACTGTAGGCCGGAAACCACACAGGTCTGCAGGACCAAGTGGGAGGCCAGAGCTCGGACTTCATCCAGCTGGCCACTGATTTGATTTGCAAGATAGTTCTGGTGATAAAAGAAAACAGCAGATAGAAGAAGCCAGGACTCCAGAAGCCCTGAGAGAACAAAGAGCAAAGAACGTTGTGGGCCACGTGGGGAAGAGGCCCTCTGGCTCTGGAAGCCCTAATGTTCTCACAGAACTGCAGGACTGAAGGTGAGAAGCTTCTCTCCAGATCTCTCTTGTCTTGTCTTTGGCACCCATAGGTAAGACGGAGCAAGTAGTACTTATGCATATTCCTTGCTTGAATCTGATTTCTAAGTAGTGTGGACTTGGCTGCCGAGGGCTGGATCTGCCTTCACTTAACTGGTCAGCAATGCGCTGTGCTTCTCCGCTGGTGGAACCTCACGACTTCCCCTGTATTACCATAATTGCTCCAGTTCAGGCCATGACTTCTCGTGCCTAGATGATCACACGTCAATCACCAGAGTCTAGGCCTGGAGACAGTTTGTCTTAGCCCACGTGGTGGTGGAGGAGCTGAATTTTCAGATGATCTCGTACAAAACAAGCCAACTTTTCTTCACCCCCCACTTCCCCCTTCCTGCTTCCCTTTTACCCCCACCTCAGCTCCCTCTCAATGTCACACCTGTTTTTATCACCAGCCACTAGAGCATGGGAAACCTGCCAGTGACCACATTCTCAGAGAAGAGTGGTTCTCCCTCTCCCAGCAACTGACTGCCAATAGCTCCCCAGTACGAGGTGGGGCCTGGAGCTGTGACTGACTTGTCTTCACATCTCATGTCTCTTGTGAGGGCTTTGTGATCGATCTCAGACCACTGTAAGATGCGAAGAGGGGCAAAGGATGGATTTCTGTGTAGCTTTCTATAGAAGCTCAGCACAGTATCCGTTCCTGAAAACTGAAATCAGACCAGAAGACCGTTGGTCTGTGCCAGCTCAAGAGCACTTTCACTGCCCTCCTGAGAGTCTTTATTGGAAGCTCAGCATCTGAAGTTCACACAGAGTTTACAATAAGTGCTCAAGCACTGCAAAATGCACAGGAAGCTTTCCTTCATCATGGTGAAAAAGCAGCACAGTGCACCCAAGGCCCTGGTGATGTATGCAGAAACATAAGGGGAGGGGACTACACCCCCCAAATTCCAGGGACAATGGTCTAATTGGTCTTGTTCCCAGCATCCTAGGAACAGACTACCCCCTCCTTAAGTCTCTACACCAATGAAGTTCAAAGAAGTCTGTTAACTCTTCATGAACCAAATGACAGGACTGCTAACCATTAGTGAGCAGAGCACTATTGTCCTTAAGGGATGGGGTTGGGGGGGGTGTCACTATAGCTTTCAAAAAACATTTTTATTTTTAATTGGTGCATAGTAATTGTATGTATCTGTGGGTACACTGTGATATTTCAAGGCACATATACAGTATGTAGGATCAGGTTAGGATAAGGGGCAGGTCTGTCATCTCAGACTTTATCATTTATAGTCTCTATTAGCTATTTTAAAATATTTGGTTGGCTGGGTGGGTATGGTGGCCAACATTTTTAATCCTAGAACTCAGGAGGCAGAGGCAGGCAGATCTTTGTGACTTCAAGGATAGCCTGGTCTACAGAGAGAGTTCCAGGACAGCTAGGGCTACAGGGAGATCCTGCCTCAAAAGATCCAATAAATAAATAAATAAATAAATAAATAAATATTCCATTGTTTTCATCCATATTTAACCTTACTGTGCTATAGAGCACTAGAAGTTATTCCTCCTATCCAACCACAGCCCTGAACCTATGAACCATTCCCCTCTCAATATCACCCCACCCACATCCTGTCTGTCCACTCCTGGCCACTATCCTAATCTCTACAAAGCAGCTCTCATCTTCCAAATGTAATGAGTAGGATCTGTTCTTGACACTCTTCACTTAAAATAATGTCTTCTGTTGTATCCATGTTGCTCCAAATAGTGTTCTTCCCATAGCTGCATAATATCTGTTATAAGTATTTATATGTATGTGTGTATATATATATATATATATATATACCCACCCATATATAGAACTATGTATAATTTTTTTAAGAATGTCCATTCTGTTTCCATGGGGAGTGCTTTTTTCGTTCCTGATGCTATCCCTCTCCTCCCGTGTCCTTCCCTGAATGTTAGTGTATGGAATGGAGCACAAGCATCTATTTTGAAACAAGGCGGGGGGGGGAACAAGACTGTTATAGAGAGAATAGCTCTGACTTGGTCATTCTTGTTGAACAACTCCAGCACCAAGCACCCTAGACTTCTTGTGGGGGGGAAGCTCCTCTTTGAGTTAGCAGCTTGCTATGGCTGTACTGTTGCAAATGTGTTATCAGTCTAGGGTTATCACTGGGTTCATTTTCTCTGCTAAGTAAAAGGTTAAAAGGCGGGAAATATCTCAGACACAGCAAAGAACAACAACCAAATAGGCCTTATTGAAATATAAAGACTCACATCTAGGGGCTGGAGAGATGGCACACCGGTGAAGAACACTGGCTGCTCTTGCAGAGGACATACATAGGTTCAATTCCCAATGCCCACATGATGGCTAACAACTGTCATTAACTCCAGTTATCACATCTATACACATGAAGAATTACATCTATACACATGAAAAAACATCACATCCAGGGCTGAAGAGATGGCTCAGCAGTTAAGAGCACTGACTGCTCTTGCAAAGGGCCCAGGTTCAGTTCCCAACACCCTCATGGACGCTAAGAACCATCCTTAATTCCAGTTCCAGGGGATCAGAAGCCCTCTCTGACTTCCATGGGCACTGCATGACACAGTTGCACCTACCTCCATGCAAGCAATACATGTCTACACATGAAATAAAAATAATAAAATACTTTTAATCACATACACATACACATGAAGAATTATATCCAAGTACATAAAGAATCACATCCGCCAGGCAAGGTGGCACACGCTTTTAATCCCAGCACTCGGGAGGCAGAGGCAGGCAGATCTCTGTGAGTTCAAAGCCAGCCTGGTCTACAGAGTGAGTTCCAGGCCAGCTGGGGCTACAGGGAGACCTTGTCTCAAAAAGACAAAAAAAAAAGAATCACATCCACACACTTGAAGAATCACATCTATACATGTGAATAATCAGATCCAAACACATGAAGAATCACATCCATACACATACCCAGAAATAAAAACTATCCATAATGGGGAAGGAATTCAGAAACAAAGAAATCCAAATCCCCAGGCAGGGCCTGTTTTTTTTTAAGGGTTCTTTGTCGTGGTTTCCCCTCCCCTCATTTTTGATTGATCAACTTGAACAAGGAAGTGTGTACTGGCAGCTCACAGGTCCTAGCTAAGCTATGTCCAGGGCCACATGATTATAAACAGGTCAGTTGAAGGACCCTGTTGGAATTAAAAACAAGGCCTTCCTGCCACACCAAGAAGCAGCAGAAATGCACTAACATTTTCCGTTATATTTGCAGCTAGAATCTTCCAAAAATAACTGTTCATACCAAGGCTGCTGATGACCTCCAATGTACCAAGTCCTATATACAATTACTTTAAAAACATTTATTTATTGTGTGTGTAAGTATGTGTGTGGGTGCACATGCCACTGCATTCCTGTGGAGGTCAGAGGACAACTTGCAATCAGTTCTCTCTAACTCGGGTCATCAGGGTTGGCAGCACACTTACTCATGGAGCCATCTCACCAGCCCAAATAGTCTATTATATTTTATTTTTAATCTGTTTTATAAAAATGTTTTATTTATTATTTTATATATATGAGTGTATTGCTTATATGTATGTAAGTGCATCCATGCCTTAAAATGCCCAGAGAGGTCAGAAGAGAGAATCAGGCCCCCTGGAACTCGATTTACAGACATTTGTTACCTGCCATGTGGGTGCTGGGAATCAAACCTGAGTCCTCTTAATCACTGAGCCATCTCTCCAGCCTTAATCTGTCTTCTTTATTAAGCTTTTGAAATCCATTGCCAAATCATGATTTTACTATTGAAACTAGTGAGTTATTGCATAGCACTTTAGTGTTCTAAACATTTATTTCTTAACTATGTATTGTTTCCTTGTTTCTGTCTTAGGCACTGAGGTCTGTTTTGTTGTTTGTTTTCCAAGATGTGGGGTTCTATTGTCCAGGCTGGTCTCAAACTCCTGGACTCAAATGACCCTCTCTTCAGCCTTCCAAGCAGCTGGTACCCCAGGGATATACCATCCTGGTCAGCAGCTATACATCTTGGCCTGAGTGTTGCATATTAGAGTTTTCTTGCTTTAACAAAAGAATATGCTCTCTCTCCTCATAACAAATGTGCTAGTAAGCCCAATGTCTGATACATACATACATATATTATATATAGAGAGAGAGAGAGAGAGAATACATAGAGAGAGAGAGCACATGCATATACATTTTTGCTGATCCATTTGAGAGTAAGTTGCAAATCTCATTTTTTACCCAAAATTATTCAGCATCAATCCCCTATAAATAAGGCATTCTTCATAACTACACACAATGCTACAGCCATATAATGCAGCAAAACCTACACTATGATCTTCTCACACAGGATCCATACAGATCTACCTGATTGTCCCAGTGTCATGAAAGCCATTTGTCCAGCCCTGATTCTGCTGTATCATCCACTGCCTGTGGTGCCCGTTCTTTTAATGTTCCTCTTTTGTACTGTTTTCCTGGCACCTGCTGTTTAAGTGGCCATGGTTATTTTTTGTCAATGTGACACAAATTAGAGGCACACCGGGAAAAGGAGGAATCTCCTCCATCACGTTGGGCTGTGCCCATGTCTGTGAGGCACTTCTTGGTTGTTAATTGATGTAGGAGGGGCCAGCCCACCATCCCTGGGCAGGGGACCTGGGCTGCATAAGACAGGTATCTGAGCATCAGCCTGGGCACAGGCCAGTAAGCAGCATTCCTCTGTGGTTTCTGCCCAACCTCCTGTCTCGACTTCTCAAGGAGTGGGAAGTGACGGACTGTAACCTGTGAGGAAATAAACCCATTTCCTCCCCAGGTTCCTTTTGATCAATTTTTTTTTTCAGGGAAGAAACATGTGGATTTATTATAGAAATGTAAAAGAAGGTCTAGACCTGAGATTCTGAAATATGAGGTAAAATATACCAAATATCTCTAGAAAGGAGTACTTTATATGTGTAATAATGTTTAAAACTAGTGCCACTTGATGTTGGTTATTCATGGGAACTAATATGTAACTTCTAAAGCTACTTTCTTAGAGAATTATTTTGGATTTTTTTTCTTTTTTTTATTATTTTTTTTAACAATAAGTGATAATTTGTGAGTACAAGCATCCTTCATGTAAAACCAATTTGCAAGCAGTTGTGCCCAAACCCACACAGCTCATGGGTCCCACCATCCAGCAGGGGGAGCTTGTATGTTCAATCAAGTTGATCAAATGAGTGTCCAGACTATATTGTTGTAGTTTCACCATTGCTTCTCATCCACCTGTGCCCCTTTTCTAAGCCTAGGGAACAATCTGCGGAAGAGGGGGCGTGGTAGAATGCAAGGGCTGCGATTGGGGTGAAGGGTGAAACTACAACAATATAGACTGGACACTCATTTGATCAATTTTTTTTTAATTTATTTATTTCCGTATGTGTATGAATGTATTGTCTGCATGCAAGTCTGTGCTGTGCTCTTGGGGACAAATCACCAAATAGGTCTTCTTTAGTAGCCTTTCTCTAACATCTTTTAATTAATACAATGAACAGTACTTTCTCTCTACTCAGGAGTCCCATCCTGCCTTCTCAGCCCTCAACAAGACCTGCTCCCACCTGGGGCGTGGCCAGGTACACACTGGAGACAGGTGTGCCCTGGTCCACTGGGGGCTCCAGAAAACAGCTTAAAGTATTAGTGCAATTCAAGATGCCTAACTTGAGTTTTTTTCTGCTTTAGGACTACAAAGAGATTTCCACCTAAGAGCCCACAGAGATTACCAAGTCACCAAGCTCTTCTGTCTGCTGTCTCAATTTTTAATTGGAAAATTTAATGATATAATATATAGGATGAAAAATAAATCTCTTGACCTTAACCTGCCCAATTCAATTCCTTGGAAATCCCATTAGCAGTTCTCAAATATGTTTTCAGACACAGTGTATCTACAAGCATCTCACATGCTACTCCACATGTTGCTTTCATATAGTACAGAACTTGATACATCAGCACACATGAATTTCTGCCTACTCTTTAACAGAAATTCAGTATTATGCAAAACCAACTTTATTTAAACCAACCTTATGATTCAAATCAGGATCAACTATAACTTACTGATCTCCAACTGATAAAATTTTACCCTCTGAGGAACCCTCTTGTTCCTTTATGTTAATGCTTCTCACAATAATCTTAGAATAAAAGTCTATGTATGGATAACTAAGTCAAGGTACATAAATACATTTTCAGTTTTACTAGCTCTCAAATTGCTCTCCAAACTCACCACACCTATTCCTCAGCTGTCCATAACATGTGAATTAACAGTTTCTTCAAGTTTTAATGCTTACTATTACCAAAAATTAAATATTCTAAATCTGGTAGACATCCTCTGTTTGCATTTCTAGATTTTTTAATATTTACTATTTTTATTTTATGTGTCTGAGTGTATTGCCTGCATGTGTGTCAGTACATCCATGTCACGCAATGCCCACGGAGGTCAGAAAAGGGTATCAAATGCCCTGGAACCAAAGTTAAGGAGGACTGTTGGCCTCCACGTGGGTGCTAGGAATTGAACCTGAGTCCTCTGCCAGAGCAGCTAGTGCTCTTAACCATTGAGCCATCTCTCCAGCCCCTGGATTTCCAGGTCTTTATGAGTAATGCTCAATTTCTGCATTTTCTAAACTACTCTCATCTATTTTTCTGTGAACAGCTTTCCCCTTCTCTTCTGGCTGGGTTCCTACTGACTTATTATGTTTTCCATTATTGAATCATGTGGTGCTGTTTGGGCTGAAATAACTATTAGAGGAAATATGTCTTTTCTTGTTTAAGAAATATCAGAACAATTTGAGAATTCAAGCTTTTCCCCCATGGATTTATAAAGCCTAGGTTATTCAAAAAGAGGACATATATTCTATTTTTACTACTACCAGAAAATCCACAAAAGATATATCATACTTTTGCATTTATGAGTTTGCCATTTGAAATTTGTTAAGTCTAACTAGAATACGGAAGAACTTCCAGCCCATATTTAATATCAAAATAGATCCCCTGGAAGGGTCACTACATTTTTATTTCTTTATTCTACATTCTTTTAGGGAAGAAAAAAAAAAAACTTTCCTTCTCCAAGTCTCTTGTAATTATTCTTTTTTATTTGATCTCTGGTGTTAATCGGAGAGGAGCTCTTAGTTTATATAGACACTTGAAGTCTATCAATAGGGGAGATTTTTCTGAGGCCTTGTCCAAATGCCTGCCATCCACACACCGCTGATGACAATTTACAGTATCCAGGCCTGGTAACTCACACCACTCAGGAGATTGG
Organism: Rhizomys pruinosus; assembly: GCA_009823505.1. NCBI lineage: Eukaryota > Metazoa > Chordata > Mammalia > Rodentia > Spalacidae > Rhizomys > Rhizomys pruinosus. The sequence goes on along the minus strand of VZQC01002980.1, from coordinate 453,453 downwards.
GGCAGGAAGGTTGGCAGGAGTTTGAGGCCAGCCTGGGCTACAGTGTGAGACTTGGGCTCAAGCCTTACTCATCCATGTTCTGATGTTAAATCTTTATTTTCCCCTTATCTTGGTTAGCTTGATGCTTCAGTAGCATCTGCTAGCACTGAATGTATTTGATCCAAAATTTGGGCGTTTCTGATACCAGAAGTAGCTAGACCCTAGGAGTGCCTTCCCTCAGGAGTAGGATTAACACTCCTACAAAGAGGCTTTTTGCAGCTTTCAGATCCCTTGCCCTCTGCCTTCTCCCACATGAAGCCCAGGAAGTAACTCAACAGATGCTAGCAGAGTAATCTTTGACTTTCCAGCCACCAGAATTGGGAGAAAACTAATTTTGTGCCTTATAATTACCTAGACTCGGGTATTCTGTTATAACACCACCTAGTACACTTTGTTGTGTGTGATATTTACATATCTGTCCCCCCTCCTAGAGCAGAAGCTCCTTGCAAATCAAGCTGTGTCCAATTCACACCCTCGGGCCCAGCACAGACCTTAGACGTGGCAAATCCTCAGTAAATATATTGAATGAACAAAGAAATAAAATTGCATTAGTTATTTAGTTCCCATGAGTATAAAGTCTGAGGCCTCCCTTTGCTCACACTGTACTCAAGAACCCCCACCACCCCCCCTTTACACACACACACACACACACACACACACACACACAAATACACAAATACACACACAGGCCTGTCTCCTCAGAAACAGGAAACAGATGTTTCTAAAACAATAAGAACAGGCTTTCAGATGCTAATCTCTCATTGTTCGATCCCCCTTGGTGATTATTATAAACCAAATTACATCAAATCTGTGCTGAAATATTTTCTAAAGCAATTTCAGGCATTTAATAGGATACTGAACCCCTCCCAAAGGGAGCACTTTGCCTTGTCCAGTTAGATGAAGTGTGGGTTTTCTTCATCCCCCAAAGACATAATTCATTATATGAAAAATGAAAACATAAATAAATACATAACTAAAAACAAAGGCTAGCAGTAACTAACCAGGATGGCTGGGCTTCCTACCATCGCCCATCCTGAGGGATCATCCAGCCCCAGAGGGCTAGAGAGGCAGCCCTTATTCATTCCCAGATCCAATTGTTTCTCTATGGAATTCTATGATGTTTAAAAGGTTTCTGCTCAACTCTGAACTGAAATTGGTCTCAACACAATGATTAGACTGACAGCTTGACTCAGGAGCCAGGACAAAATGTAATTGATTAGAGGCAAACAGACGAGGAAATCAATCAGCTGCTCACTACATGGCTGAGAAGAGGTAACAGGGTCCTGGGATCTCAAAGCTGGAGCAAAGTATCTTGCAAAGAAGAGCTGTACCAGGTGAGGACACGAGAGACCAGAGAACCAGCTTCTCCCAGGAGCGAGTGGGAGCTGAGAAGACAAATCGCAAGTGTCTGCCGTTTCCCCAAAAGTCAAGCGCTGAAAGCAAAGATGGCAGAGGGGACTCGGGAGGAATCCCAAGGCGTCGTGAGGGCTGGGGTCGCAAGGCCTCGCCAACAGGGGAACCACAAACAGGGAGCACTTAAGATTCATTCTTTTTTACTTAATGTGTATGAGTGTTTGCCTGCATGTATGTATGGGCATCATGCGTGTGCAATGTCTGTGGAGATGAGAAGAGGGCATCAGATCCCTTGGAACTGGAGTTACAGACGGTTGTAAGCTGCCATACGGGTGCTCTTAGCCACTTCCGTCTCTCCAAGCCCCCCCCCCAATTAATTAATTAAGTAAACATGAGAGGGAGGCAGGCAGAATGAAGAGATACAATGATGGAAGTCACAGTCAAATATGGAATAGGTAGGTGGCCACTAGCCAAAGACTGCAGGCCACATGTAGGAGTACAGCCCACTGCCACCTCCAGCCTCCACAACTGTGGCTTGTATTCCTGTTGTGTTGAAGCACTAGGTTTGCAGTGATTTATCACAGTAGCAGTAGGAAGCTAAGAAGGAATCTAAATAGGTTGTGAGCACAGGACTGATTTTCATAACCAATGGACTTCAGCCTAGCCCCATGGGAATGCAGGCAGTGTTGAAACGGAATAGGGCTCTAACCACAGCCTTTCCTAAACCATGGCCCCTGGAGACTCCCCAGATGGGGTTCCTTCCTCTCTCCGTACTGCAGGTGCCCACCTCCCGTATCTCTGGCATTCCCTCACTCGTCCTTACCACTTGGGGTACCCCTCTGCCACTATTATTTTCTTTTCTCAATCTTTTCAAATTCTTATCTTTTTACATTTTTATTTATTTTGTGTACATGCATGTGCATTCATTCCGTGGCACAGGGGTGGAGGGCAGAAGACAACTGGACGGAGTCAGTGCTCCCCTTCTGCCGAGTGGGTTCTAGGGATCAAACTCAGATCATCAAGGGTAGTAGCAAGAGCCTTTATTCACTGAGTTATCTCAGACGCCTTAGAGGACATGAGATTTGTGTGTGTGTGTATGTGTGTTTACATGTATCTATGTCTATTGTGTGCATATATGTGTGTTTGCATGTGTATATGTGTGTACTATGTATCTGTGTTAGGTATGTATATATGCATCTGTATGCATATGTGTATGTACCTGTGCATATGTGTGTATGTATCTGTGTATATACAGGTGTGTCCATATGTGTGTATGTATCTGTGTATATACAGGTGTGTACATATGTGTACATGTGTGTGCATGTGTGTGCACACAGGCCATAATGCATATTTGGAGGTAGGAGGGAAGCTTTTCGGGGTCAGTTCTCCTCCTGCCACGTGGGTCCAGGGGATTCAGCTCACGTCCTCAGACTTAGTGTCAAGTACATTTAACCTGCTCGGCCATCTCCCCTGCCACTCTTTGTGCTCTTTTGTTTTAAGTGGCTTCATGCCTTTAACACCAGCACTCCATCAAAGAGTCAGATGTAGGCAGATCTCCTTGAGTTCAAGGCTATCCTGGCCTATATAGCAAGCCCCAGTCAGCCAGGGTTATACAATGGGACTCTGTCAAAAAAAAAAAAAAAAAAGTAGGGTATGGTGGAACATGCCTTGAATCCCAGCACTCAGAAGACAGAGGCAGGCAGATCTCTGTGAGACTGAGGCCAGCCTGGTCTACATAGTGAATTCCAGGCTAGTGTGGGTTATAGGGAGATCCTGTCTTAAAAACAATCTTTCAACATTTCTTTATTTGAGGAAGATGGACACATCCATGATAGAGTGGAAGGAGACGTCAGAAGACTTTGTGGAGTCACTTCTCTCCTTCAACCTTCCTGTGTTTTCCTGGAATCACCAGACATGGAGGCAAGTGCCTTTACCTGCTGAGCCTTCTGGATAGCTATTGTTTGTGGTTTTTATTTTATTTCCCTGACAGTAAGTGTTGGGCATCTTTTCCTGTGTTTGTTGACTATTCGTATATTGTAAGAATGACTTCTGGACTTTTATTCAACCTTCCACCAAAAAGCAAACCAGCTCACTGAGCCCTGGGCTCTGGGCACCTGATCTTGATCCCTCCGGACCCCACTCTGCCCTCCACCCAAGACAGTAAACAAATGTGGAGGTGTTTGAATTAGCAGATCAAAGCACTGGAAGCAGCACATTCATATTTGTATCCTCATTGAAAACAGAGACAATAATTGAGGAGTTTGCTTGACATTGTGTGTTTGAAATATTTTAGGTCCTGCCACCATGCCTCCCCACTACATTGGACTCTAATTCCCTGGAACCATCAATCCAACTATCTAAGTGGAAACTCATATCCTGACTACTAAAAAGCCTGGAAAGCAGCTCCTGAGTCCAGACATCGTGGCCAAATGAACAGAAGGAGAAACCCAATAAATGGATGTTTTGAAACCCCTGGTCAAGAAATTTTAATGGACTTTTAAGTTGGACATTGGAATTCACCCTGTTCTTACTTCTCCTGGTCTCCTGCCTAGATCATGTATCTACTCCTGCCTTCATTTAGCTTTCATGGGCACTAGTCAAGGACTTTTTTCCCTCTATAGTTATCCTTTGGGGGGACCTTTAGACAGACCCTCTGAATGGGGGATACCAAAGTTGCCACACCCAACGTCCCTTTTCAGCATGGAAGAGGTCAGAGCAGTTGGCATCCCGAATCCCTTCTGGCAATTGGGATGACCCTTTTCAGATGGTAACATAACTAAACAGGAGCTAGAAATTGACTAGGAAGTTTAGGGATGAAACCCCCCAAATTAACCAGACTCTTTCTCAGCTGAAAACTCAAGGCTTCCTGGACCAGCCAGTAAACACATATCCTTCTGGTAGCCCCAAAAGAGTAAGAAAAGGAAAAAAAAAGGGAAAAGAGGTTAAAGAATAGAAGAAATTACATACCAAGCCCTGTATATTGATTCTTTATTTCACCAGAAAAGAAATGGAAATGCCCCCTTATTTCACTTTGTTTGGTCATTTTGTATTGTTCTTGTTTTTTGTGTGTGTGTAAAAAGAGAAAATTTAAAAAAAAAAAATTTTTTTAAGAGACCAGATGGGGCTGGAAAGAGGGCTCAGTGGTTAAGAGCACCAACTGCTCTTGCAGAGGACCCAGGTTCAATTCCCAGCACCCACATGGCAGCTAAGAACCGTCTCTAACTCCAGTTCCAGGGGAATCTGACACCCTCTTCTGACCTCCACAGCATTGCATGACACAAGTACACCTACCTACATGCAGACAGTACACTCATACATTAAAAAGAGAGAGAGATCAAGATGGAGCTGGAGAGAGGGCTCAGCAATTTAGAGTACTTGCTGCTCTTGCAGAGGATTGGTATGTAAGTTCAATTCCCAGCACCCAAGTCAATAGCTCACAGCCACCTGTAACTGCAGCTCCAGTGCATCTGATGCCCTCTTCTGGCCTCTGAGGGCATTGCATCCACAATCACATACTCTCATGTACATACAAATTAAAGTATAAAATATAATATAAATCTTTTATTTTTTTTCTTGTTTAACTCATATCTTTTTTTCACATAAATTTATTTATTTATTTTTAACAAATCTAGACCCATGTTCCCACCCATTCCCCCACCCCGCCAGAGCTCATGCATTCTGCCAAACATGCTTTTCATCTCTTAGTCTTTCTCAATATTTTCCATGGGGAAGTTGACTGTTTTGAGCAGAAGTTCACTGTTTCAGTCAGTTCTTTGATGCAGTCTTTTCTGTTGTTGTTGTTGTTTCCAAAATGCATTATGTCCAACTGCTTTGTACAGAAGCTCAGGGGGCCCTACACAAGAAATACTTACAACTGGGTAATTGGCACTAGCATCCACAGATGAGGGATACCATTCGTCGTTTGTTTTTCTGGGACTGTGTTACTTCACTCAGCATGATGTCCTCTAGCTCCAGCCATTTTCCTGCAAAGCTCGTGATGTCGTCTTTCTTTACTGCTGCATAGAACTCCATTGTGTAGATGTACCACATTTTCTCTATCCATTCGTCAGTTGAGGGGCATTTAGGTTGGTTCCAGCTCTTTGCTATTGTGAAGAGAGCTGAAATAAACATGGCCGTGCATGTATCTCTGTGGTGGCGTAAGTCTTGAGGGTACATGCCCAGGAGTGGTATGGCTGGGTCGGGTGGCAAGTTCATTCCAAGTCTTCCAAGGGTTCTCCACACTGCTTTCCATAGTGGCTGTACGAGTTTACATTCCCACCAGCAGTGGATGAGTGTTCCCCTTTCCCCACAACCTCTCCAGCACTTGGTATCATTTGTTTTCTTGATCCTAGCCAGTCTTATTGGAGTAAGATGATATCTTAAAGTGGTTTTCATTTGCATTTCCTTAATGATTAGTGATGTTGAACAGTTCTTGAGGTGTTTCTCAGACATCTCTAATTCCTCACTTGTGAAGTCTCTGTTCAGTTCTTTGCTCCATCTATTGAGTGGGTCATTTGTTTTCTTTATTCTTTGTTTTTTGAGTAGTTTATATATTCTGGAAATCAATGCTTTGTCAGATGTATCTGCAGTGAAGGTTTCCTCCCACTCTGTGGGATTTCTCTTCACTTCCTTGATTGTATATAAATATAAATTTGTATAAATTTGTATAAAAATATAAATCTTTTAAAAAGATCAAAATGATGCATCTATAAGACTAATGGCTTCCTTCTGGGGAGAAAAGACTCTGTGAATAACAGGCCCAAGCAGGAACTGCAGCTACAAAATAAAATCTGTCTTTTCATAAGCACAGCTCAAGAAGTTGGACCAGCAACATCATGCTTTAGCTATACACATTAAACGCATCATAAATGTAATTGGAAAGAGATCCAACACATCAGTCAAATAAAAAAATGTCCATATCTCAATATCCAGTCATGATCCAGGGCCCCAGTGACTGAGGCCCCACCGTTAGTGTTGGCATCCCTTGGAGTTGGGGTGATCTTAGGTGCCTCATTCCTAATCTATCATTTAACTTGTAGGTTAAAGGCTGCCTTCCTGCAACTTCTTTAATAACTGTAGTCAACTGTTGCTCTAAGATGAATTGTAGAATTGAAAGTCATTCTACTTGTGGTCTCATTGGTTTTCCTGACATTGGCTGCACCAGTTCCTTGACTGATGTCTCTGACGGGAAACCTTCAATGCTGTTGATGTGAATAGAAGCTTTACATGTGAGGTTTTTACAGAGGCCTGGGTTTAGGTTTGGGTTGTTTTTTGGATTTTTGTTTGTTTTACAGTACTGGGAACTGAACCTAGGGTATTCAGTGAAGAGTCCTACCACTGAGCTATATTACCAGCCCAAGATTTTTTTCATTTTTGTTTGGACTGGTTGGGTTTGGGTTGATTTGGGACTTTATTGTTTTTGTTTTTCTTTTTTAATTTTTTAAATTTTATGTTTATGAGTGTATTACCTGCATGTATGTAAGTACACCCTTGTCATGCTATGCCTGCAGAGATAAGAAGAGGGTATTGGATCCCCTGGAACTGGAGATACAGACAGTTCTTAGCTGCCATGTAGGTGCTGGGAGCCAAACCTGGATCCACAGCAAGAGCAGTCAGTGCTCTTAACCCCTGAGCTATCTCTCCAGCCCCTTGTTTTTGTTTTTTTCTTAAGACAGGGTCTTGGCCAGGCATGGTGGTGCATGCCTTTAGTTCCAGCACTTGGGAGGCAGAGGCAGGCGTATCTCTGTGAGTTCAAGGCCAGCCTGGTCTGCACAGCAAGTTTCAGGCCAGCTGGGGCTACAGGGAGACCCTGTCTCAAAAAAAAAAAAAAAGACAGGGTCTGAACGTGTACTCCTGCCTTAACTGGAATTTGCTATATAGACGAGGCTGGACTCAAACTCAGAGATCTGCCCACCAAATGTTGGGACTAAAGGAGTGTCCCACCATGCCCAGCCTCCTGAGTCTTTTTTTTTTTTTTTTTTTTTTTTTTTTTTTTTTTTCTTTTTGAGCCTTTAGTTCCAGCTAGCCTGGAACTTGCTATGTAGACCAGGCTGGCCTTGAACAGAGATCCACCTGCCTCTGCCTCCTGAGTGCTGGGATTAAAGGCGTGTGCCACCATGACAGGCCTTATCCCCCCCCATACAGAATCTTGCTAAATTCCACATGCTGCACTTAAACTCACTTTGTAGCCTAAGTAAGCTTTCATCTTATGATTTTTCTGCCTCAGTCACCCAAGTAACTAGCTTTACCTATACTACCATGCCAAGCTAGGAAAGTTCATTTTAAAATGTTACCATACATTAGCTGGACATGATGCTGAATACCTTTAATCTCATCACTTGGGAGGCAGAAGAACACAGATTTCTGTAAATGTGAGGCCAGCCTGGCCTGCAGGGCAAGTTTTAAGTCAGACAGAGCTACATAGTGAGATCCTGCCTTTAAAAAATTTACACTCCAGCCGGGCGTGGTGGTACACGCCTTTAATCCCAGCACTGGGGAGGCAGAGGCAGTCGGATCTCTGTTAGTTCAAAGCCAGCCTGGTCTACAGAGTGAGCTCCAGGCCAGCTGGGACTAAAGGGAGACCTGTCTCAAAAATACCAAAAAAAACTTGTACTGTAACTATTGCTACATAAAAGATTAAACTTCAGTTCCCTACATATTTTACCAGAAATGCAAGATAAAGCAGGTTTAAAAGGGAATCAGAATCCAGGGGTATGGTAGCACACCCCTTTAATCCCAGCACCACAGAGGCAGAGGCATGTGGATCTCTGTGAAATCAAGGCCAGCCTGGGCTACAAAGTTACTTCCAGGCCACTCGAGGCTACAGGGAGACCCCATCTCAGAAAGGTGGGGGTGGGGATTAGAACAGGATCCAATAGATGATGCCCTGGGATAAAAATATACAGAAAATCTGTGTGTCTGCTAAGCACACCAGCAAGTCACAAGCAAGCAGAATAAACCAAACTCATATTGAAATTAATGCTCTGCAGTTCCCATAAAGTTCCAGTCACTTTTAAGTTGTTCTAACAGAGAAAGATAACCAGTAGCTCAGACAAATTTCAATCAAGAAAGAAGAGATTAAGGGTCAAAAATACGTGATCAACCTAGTTCCTTCCTGCGCCATGGAGTAGAACTTCATGCCATCTGGTGATTATTAGGGGAGAAAGCCACCATCTGGCTTCTCTGCTAACACGTGGGCCAGGGAGGGAGCAATCCCCTCCATGTAAGCCTGTGGAGATGTCCTGATGCCAATTTACATGCCAGAGCAGGCAGCTGAGAAGTTAGAATTCTCTCAGAGTGTGTGTGTGTGTGTGCGTGTGTGTGTGTGCGTGCGCACGCGCGCACGCGTACATGTGCACATGTGTGTGACATTCAACACCAGCACAAAACATCCCTTCCTTAAAATGTCTTCAGCAATAACACAGAAATCTCTGCTTGGCTGAGTGAACACACCCCACCGCAAGCCACTGCCCAGCCTGCCTGATTCAAAGTCTAGATACTGTCAGACACAACCTAAAGAGACAAAAAGTGTATGGCAGCCAGAAACAGATTATAGAACAACTAGAATTCAAGGTGTAAAAGGAGTCTGCTTGGAAGATCAAGACAGGATGTGTGCTTGCTGGACCTCATTTGGGTGACCATGGAGGGGAGGGCCCCTATTGTGGAGCACAGGGGCAGGATTGATGGTTGTTTGGGTTGCCAGGGAGGAGCCTTCAAACACTTCCTTAAGGAAAACATGACATCTTTTAGCAAAAAAAAAAAGAAAAAAAAAGATTATATTTAACAGTTAAAAAATATTTTGTAAAATAATATTTTCTCTGGGGCTGGAGAGATGGCTCACCAGTTAAGAATACCGACTGCTGCCTGGCATGGTGGCACAGGCCTTTAATCCTAGCACTTGGGAGGCAGAGGCAGGATCTTTGTGAATTCAAGGCCAGCCTGGTCTCCAGAGTGAGTTCCAGGACAGCTGGGGCTACAGGGAGACCCTGTCTCAAAGACCAAAAAAAAAAAAAAAAATGAATACCAACTGCTCTTGCAGAGGACCTGGGTTTGATTCCCAGCACCCACATGGTGGCTAAGAACCGTCTTTAACTCTAGTTCCAGGGGAATCCAATGCCCTCTTCTGATATGTGTGCACCAACCTACATGCAGAGAGTACACTCATACACATAAAAAATTATAAATAATTTAAAATTTTTTTAAAAAATTAAAAAAATAAAATAATATTTTCTCTTTTATTGATACAGGCTACAACCATTCATAATTTATCCTTATGTAATCCTATGGTGTGTGCTATCATATAGGAATATTCATATTCATATTCTAAGAAAAAAGAGAGAATGTAAAGTTATACTTCTTTTTACCTACATGCAACTTTAAAATGTGAATCTCTAAATGTGCTTTGGAATTAACCTATAGTTTATAATTTTGATTTATGTGTGGAGTATATATATGCATATTTTGGAATAATATAAAATCAAATGGGAACAAAAAAAGAGAGAGAGAGAAACCTACTCAAAGGACTGACCAAAACAGTAAACCTGTGTACCGAAAAGGTTATAAAAGACTGAGAAAGGGACTGGAGAGATGGCCTAGCAGTTAAGAGCACCGACTGCTCTTATAGAGGATTCAATCCCCAGCACCCACATGGCGGCTGAGAACCGTCTGTAACTCTAATTCCAGGAGAACTCCAGTTCCAGGGGAATCCGACACCCTCTTCTGACCTCCGCGGCATTGCATGACACGGGTGCACAGACCTACATGCAGACAGTACATTCATACACATAAACAAAATATTAAAAAATTTTTAAAAGACTGAGAAAAAGATGCAAGACAGGACTGTGTATGACAGAGTCCATGAGCTCTGCCAGGAGGTGGGGGTGGGGATGAGGGGTGGGCGTAGATGGGGGAATGAGTCTAAATTTGATTAAGAAATGTTGTATGAAATGTGCTCAATAGAAATTAAAGTTAAAAAAAAGATGAGCCTGCTCTTTCTTCTATTTTATAGCCCCACCCAGGAAGAACAGAACTTACATTGTCCACAAGTAATGCTCCCATGAGTGCTTAGAGGACGTCTTCGGGGCTCAGGCATTTCCTCAAGCCTATAACAAATACAACTCCCTACATTTAGGAAGACTAGAAGAGGGCATGGAATTATTTCTGAGAGGCCTTAGCTGAGATCCAATTCTTAACTCTTTCTAGAACTGAATGGAGCAGAAACTAGGAGAGGAAATGGGAAACAGAAATTTCCCCCAACTTCTATCAGGTCTGCCAGTTTTCTCAAAGAACTTCATATAATAGCGTTTTGTATGTATTATTAATGAATGAGTGAATGAATGGATTTTCCTCCAGAGAATAGAATCACCTTATCCCACTTGAGACTCAACTTTCCACACAGAAGTTGCATGTACTAAAGAAGTACACAAAAGTCTTTTTAAAATCACTACCTGGGACCTGGAGAAATGGCTCAGTGATTAAAAGCACTAGCTGCTCTTGCGAAGGACTTGGTTCCCAGCACATGACGGATAACAAACATCTGTAACTCCAGTTCCAGGAGGTCTGATGTCCCCTTCTGCTCTCTGTGGGCATTACATGCACTCGCATTCATGCAGACAAAACACTCATGCACCTAACATAAAAACAAATTTAAGCTAGGTGTGGTGGCACATGCCTTTAGTCCCAGCACTGAAGAAGCAGAAGCAGGCATATCTCTGTGAGATCAAGGCTAGCCTGGTCTACATAGTGAGTTCCAGGCCCAGCTGTCTCCAAAATACAAAAATAATTATAATTAATTAAAATGTTTTAAATAAAAAAGAAATCCCTACCCTGACCCCAAGCATGACTATACTTGTGTGTGTGTGTGTGTGTGTGTGTGTGTGTGTGTGTGTGTGTGTGTGGCAGGGAGAGGGGTATTTTTGAGACAGGGTCTCCCTTTAGTCCCAGCTGGCCTGGAGCTCACTCACAGGGATCCTATCCCACCCAGATCTGCATGCACCTCCAGTTTTAGCAGGGCGAGCACTCCCCACTCCACACCAGCTCTCAGCCCAGCCTGGGTCTCAGGTATCCATCCCTGCCCTAAACTTTCAGCTTGGAGTTGTGTCCCTGAGACTCCCTGAGAGCTGCAAACATATCCAAGTACACATGGCTGAAGAAATCATCCACCCAGGAGAAAAGCCTACTTCAGTCACTCCTGTAGGCCAGTGTAATTTCCTACTGTATTATAAATGCATAACCCTGGGGCTGGAGAGATAGCCTAGCGGTTAAGAGCGCCGACTGCTCTTGCAGAGGACCCAGGTTCGATTCCCAGCACCCACATGGTGGCTGAGAACCATCTTTAACTCCAGTTCCAGGGGAATCCGACACCCTCTTCTGACCTCCATGGCATTGCACGACATGGGTGCACAAACCTACATGCAGACAGTACATTCATACACATAAAAAAGAAATGCATAGCCCTATATTTTTAGACAAGTATACCTCATAGCACCCATCAAGGAAACTTCTTTTTGCAACAGATTGAGACTATTACTAAGTTCCATAGCTGGTAAAATGCAGAGACAAGTGATTGTTGGGGGGGCCAGACCTCAATGACACATCTATAATGCCACCTCTACACCTAAGGCTCAAGAACCATGGAGGAAGGCGGGGGGGGGCAGTTCATAGGGGCCATAAAACCAAGTTCAAAATACATTCAAAAGCATTTCAGGCATAGGATATATGTTATCTGACTACAGTGAAAATAAACTAAAAATCAATGGAAAAATACCCGGAAGTTCTCTGCCAAGTGTTTCTAAACTAAATAACAATTCTAAGTAACTCACTATAGGCCAAAGAAGAAACTAAAAGTGAAAATTGAAAGCATTTTAAGTTAAATAAAAATGAAAATGCTACATATTAAAATACACAAGATGAAAATCAATAGTAAAGTGGGAATTTCCTTGCACCAAAACCAGCATCATAAAACACAGAGCAGATCTCAAGCAGTTGTATAAGCTTTCTTGTGAAGAAATTGGGAAAAGAGAATAAACTCCAACTGAGAGAAGAGAGAGAGAGAGAGAGAGAGAGAGAGAGAGAGAGAGAGATTTTATGCCAGGTGTGGTGGCACACATCTTTAATCCTAGCACTTGGGAGGCAAAGGCAGGCAGATCTCTGTGAGTTCAAGGCCAGCCTGGTCTACATAGTGAGTTCCAGGACAGCTGGGGCTACAGGGAGACCCTGTCTCAAAAGATTAAAAAAAAAAAAAAAGATATTCTAAGGACTCGAAAAGAAATCAGTGACGTAGCTGGAGAGATGGTTCAGTGGTTAAGAGCACTGGCTGCTCTTGCAGAGGACCTGGATTCAGTTCCCAGCACCCACATGGTGGCTAACAACAGTCCATAACTTCAATTCCAGGGGATCTAACAGACTCTTCTGACCTCCATGGGCACTGCTCAACATAAGTGAACCTACATACATGCAGGCAAAACACTTATACATACTAATATAACACAATATAACATTATACTATAATAAATTATAGTATAATACTGTTTAGAAAAGAAATTAGTGAAATACAAATTAACAATGTCATAGAGAAAAATCATTGAAATGAAAGCTGGTTCTTTGAGCAAATCAATAACACTGGTAAAGTTCTAGCTAGACTATCCAAAAGAGGAAATATATATTACTAAAATCAGGAATATAAGAGATGTGTGGACACTATTGATTCTACAGTAGTTAAAAGGATTGTAGAGGGATATTATAAATTGAATAATTACATACTGATAAATTTGACAATGTGGAATTACAGGGACAATTTTGGAAGAGACAAACACCACAGCAGACTAAAGAAATACCTAACCTGAACAGTCTTCTATCCTCGCAGCTGAGGCCTAGGGCTACAGTCCTATGGGAGAGCGCTCACCTAGAATGAGCAACAGACGTGGGTTGAATCCTCAGCAGCTGTGGGAGGATGGCAGCGTGCCATCTGGAAGGAAGCCAGAGCCTGGTCCTGAGGCTGCTTCTCAGACACCACCTCCTCTTTGAGGTCAACCTCACCAGCTGAGCTTTAGACCTGGGTCTCCTGAGTCCTATGCAATAGACACTCTAGAGGGGCTTTCACGGTTCCCCAGAGACACAGAGCTCCTCAGTGATTTGGTTGTTTGCCGTCACTTCCCATGCACTGTTCTCTCCTGTTCTACCTCCACTGACTGTGTGGGCTTTTTGGTGAGTGAAGATTAGATAGAACCCAGCTTTCACTTCCAGAATGGTTACACTACCACAAGTCTCCTGAGGCTCCACCCCCCTTGACCTCCCATGACTCAGGCCTGGCCATTGTTGGGCTTAGACTTGACAGCAGGCTGCCTCTCCAGGTCTCTAAGAGTTGAGAAGGAGAAGGCAGGCAGCCAGCCTGTGCAGTATACATGGACTTCAGCAGGCCCATGGCCACCGCCAACCAACACCCTCTCCAGTAGGGTGAGTGGACGGGGTGGGGGGGAGTCTGCAGCATAGAAACTGACAGGGTTCTGCCCATCTTGTCTCCTGGTCTTTAACTTGGAGGGAAAGGTGGGCTGGGAATGAAGGAGGCCTGTGCCTTCAAGGTGTGATTCCCTGACTCCAGGGCCTGCAGCTATACAGTCCACCTGTGCCTCCCCACGTACCTGACTAGCCTCCCTAACCTCCTTATCTTTCAGACCTGAGTCTCCAGCCTCAGTTCCATCTATGTGAGATCCTCCTTAGAGCTTCCTCACCAGGCTACTCAGCACATCTCAGCCCTGCAGTGCCTCTGGGCTGCCTGTAATGATGACACTGGATCAATCTGGTGGTGGCTGAACCCTGGGTTCTCCTTGGAACTTGGCAGTGTGGACCAGGGTCTCCTGCATCACAGAGCTCCAGACTCCTATCCACAAAGGTTCCAGAGGGGGAAGTGGGTAGGAAGCAGAGTCCATACCCACGGCCCCTCCCCAGACTCCAAACCTGCAGATCCTCCTGCTTCTTACGAGCTCCGGGTCCCTGACGCCAACTTCATTTTCTCAACCTGTAGGAAATGGACCATCGCCCGCTGTCTCTTAGTCACCCTTGAACCTGGATATTCGCTGTCTCTGCTTAAAGACCATCATCTTTGGTTTTCAAAAGTCAAACTTTCCTCTGGAATTTTGGGAGTTAGCCAGCAATGGTTTCTTTCAGTATCTCTTCTGTCCACAGCTTCCTCCACAATACATCCATATCACACGTCAACTAAAAAACAAAACTGAAATTTCTCTTATACCAGCTTAGGAATTTAGGTTTGTGAATTTTAGATAACATTTTTTTCTATTACTTCTTTATTTTTTTTTCATTTTTTAACAATAAGTGATAATTTATAAGAACAAGCATCCTTCGTGTAAAACCATTGTGCCCAAACCCACACAGCCCAAGGCTCCCACCATCCATCAGGGGGTGCTTGTATATACAATCAAGTCTATATTGCTGTAGTCTCACCACTCACCCCAATCGCAGCCCTTACATTCTATCATGCCCCCTCTTCCACGGATTGTTCCTAGGCTTAGAAAAGGGGCACAGGTGGATGAGAAGCAAAACAATCTACTTTCTCTGGAGCTGTCATTTTGGACTCTGGTCTATTCTGGCTGTTTCCTTTCATACGCTGACAGTTTGTCCAGGAATAACCTTTCAATCCTACTAGTGAAGCACAAGCAATTAGATATATAGGTATTTAAATAGTACTAATTGTTATGGTAGGTTACTTTGGTATAGACACAGATGTTTGGAATGTATGTTAATCTATGAATTAGGTTTTTTTCTGTAAAATATGACAGGGTCGTACTGTGGCTTGTAACAACTCCTAACCACTAGAGGATGTAAGCTTGTGGCATCAGCCGTGGGTTATTCCTCCAAGGAGAGAGCTAATAGCCAATTAGATTTGGGATATATGGGCATATGGCTGCGTCTGCTGCACAGTATTTCCAGGCAGGTGAGGTGTAGCTGGTGCTGACGGAGGAGTCTTGCTTGACTCAAGGAGACCTATATTTGCTTTACTGGTTTAGTGGCCTTTGGTAACACTCTCTGGTATTCCAGAGACCAACTGAACACTTGCAAGTGTGGTCTCAATACATCTTTCCCATGCTTACATCAGGTCTTTGACAGCAGGGCCTTACTGCCTCTCTTCTTGCAAGTGCCCCAGTTTACAGGCAAGAAGCCTTTACATTTTGGAGGGGTTGGGATCCCGTGGCCACCATCTCCTTGGTAGAATAATCCATTGCTGATATCAGAGCTCTCCTGTATTAATATATTTTGCTTAAATGCACAGCTTAAGGAGACTTTAGTATTATATTTGATTCTGAATAGAGAATAAGCCTTTTCACAGTTCCTATGTCTATTAGTCAATTAAAGAAGGCAGTTTTACCAGTTTTATAAGAGATTAAATCTATAACAGTTGGCTCCAATTTACAGTTGGAGAACAACCTCATCATCATCATATTCCTCCTTCTTCTATGAAGGGGAGGTAAGAAAGTCTCTCATATTAAAACTTTGCGGCACCTAGAAGGTAAGTTTCGTTAGGACTCATTATAAACACTTGTTACAAGTAGGATCCACAGAGGGGTTTGATGCCCATAGCAGTCTGAGGCTTTTCTTCCTTTCAATGTTCAGACGGACCAACCTTTCTACTGGCACTTCCTGGTACATCCTACACAATGCAAAGCTGTATCTTTTCTTTCTCAGCCATTAAGTTGGTGACATTTTGACCTGTAGGAGCATACAAATCTTTTCCCGTTGTTAGTTTCAAGATTTAAAATGCAAAGCTTTTGACAAAAAGATTTCATATATATCTGTATCCCCCTTTTTAACTTAGGTTTTTATTTTTTGACCCATGAGTCTCAAAAAGACAGTTGTAGTACACATACCTATAGGCAGGAATCAAGGTGCAGATTTCATCACATTCAACCAAGCTGTTTTGGGTGACTGTGTCATTAACTTGGGAAGCAAACTTAATTCCTTAAGTTAAATCATCCTACAGGTAAAAGAGAATGCTACAAGATGATACTGTAGAACAGAAAAATTATAGAGAACATTTGTATGCACCAATCCCAAAGTTATTGTTATAGAGATTTTAAGTAAAACAAATGTGGACAACAATTTATATTTCCAATTAACTCAGATGTATTACAGTTTTTATCAAAACCTTTAAAACAATGTTGTTTAGTATACACATATTTACTTTTACTAAGACCTAAAACAACATGTAACCTGTAGACAGAGTCTGGGCAAAATTGGATACTTGTTGAACTCACGTCAATTAAATATAGATTAATAGAATATAGACCCCTGTCCCTCTCCCACCCCTCCCACCCCTCCTGATTCACCATTTCAGTCAGTGTTCTGATGCAGTCTTTCTGCTGTTGTTCTTTTAATGTGTATCCCTCTCCACAAGAAATATTTACAACTGGGTTATTGGTGCTAACATACACAGATTAGGGATACCATTCATCGTTTGTTTTTCTGGGACTGTGTTACTTCACTTAATATAATATCTTCTAGCTCCATCCATTTACCTGCAAAGTTCATGAGGTTGTGGTTCTTTCCTGCTGCATAGAACTCCATTGTGTACATGTACCACATTTTCTCTACCCTATTGAGGGGCAATTGGGTTGGTTCCAGCTTTTTGCTATTGTAAACAGAGATGCAATAAATATAGATGTGCATGTATTTCTGCAGTAAGATGAGTCTTGTGGGTATATATCCAGGAGTGGTATGACTGGGTCAAATGGCAAGCTCATTTTGAGTCTTCCAAGGGTTCTCCACAATGCTTTCCATAGTGGCTGTACAAGTTTACATTTCCACCAACAATGGATGAGTGTTCCCCTTTCCCCACAACCTCTCCAGCACTTGATATCATTTGTTATCTTGATCCTGGCCAGTCTTATAGGAGTGAGATGATATTTTAGAGTGGTCTTAATTTGCATTTCCTTAATTATTAGTGACATTGAACAGTTTTTAAGATGTTGCTCAGCCATCTCTAATTCCTCCTCTGTGAAGACTCTATTCAGTTCTTTGCTCCATCTTTTGAGTGATTCATTTGTTTTCTTTCTTCTTTGTTTTTTGAGTAGCTTGTATACTCTGGAAATTAATGCTTTGTCAGATGTATCTGCAGTGAAGGTTTCCTCCCACTCTGTGGGTCTTCTCTTCACTTCCTTTATTGCTTCCTTTGATGTACAGAAGCTTTTGAGTTTAATGAGGTCCCATTTGTCAATTGTCGATCTTATTTCTTGTGCAGCTGCTGTCTGATTTAGGAAGTCTTTTCCTACACCTATGTCTTGTAGTCTGCTGCCAAGCTTCTCTTCTATCACCTCCAGAGTTTGGGGTTTCACGTTGAGGTCTTTGGTCCATCTGGAGTTGACCTTTGTACAAGGTGAGAGGTAGGGGTTTAATTTCATTCTTCTACAAGTGGTGATCCAGTTTTGCCAGCACCACTTGCTGAAGATGCTGTCTTTCTTCCATTGTGTCTTCTTGGCCCCCTTGTCAAATATGAGGTGGCTGAAATTGTATGAGCTCAGGTTTGGATCTTCAGTTTTATTCCATTGGTCAACTGGTCTGTTTTTGTGCCAGTACCAGGCTGT
>VZQC01002980.1:391357-424283 GCA_009823505.1 Rhizomys pruinosus | reverse complement strand
TTAAGTTGGTGCCTATCCTTGAAATTGAGATGGGTTTCTTGTAGACAGCATATAGATGGGTTTTGTTTCCTAATCCATTCTCCCAGTCTATGCCTTTTGATTGGGGAGTTTAGCCCATTAATATTTAAAGTTATAATTGAAAGATGGATGTTGCTTCCTTTCACCTTATTATACATTTGGACTTTTAGCCTCTGATTCTACTCCTACGGTTATGTTTTTATTAGTTTCTTTTCCTAAGTGTTTGAGGATTGTTGCTCCTCTCTTCTACCCTTTGAATTGCTTCAAGTATTTTATGACAAGTTGGTTTCATCTTATTATATGTTTGCATTTATTTGTATAGGTTTCTACCTCTGCATTTCTGTTTTCACTAAAATTCTTTTTTTCAAGGTACCTGGGGGTAGTTTTTCCTCTCCTCTGTCCTTTGAATTGTTTCAAGCATTCTCTGGAGGGTTGGTTTTCCAAGCATGTATTCTTTCATCTTGTTTATGTCATGGAAGATTTTTCTCTTTCCTTCAACTAGAATTGATAGTTTTGCTGGGTATAGTAACCTGGGTTGGCATCCATAGTCCTTTAGCACTGGGAATGCTTTGGTCCACGTTCTTCTTGCTTTCATGGTTTGTGCTGAAAAGTCAGCTGTGATTCTGATAGTTTTTCCCTTGTATGTAACTTGTTTTTCTCTTGTGGCTTTCAGAATTTTGTCTTTGTTTTGGATATCTAGCATTTTAACTACAATATGGTGGGGGGAGTTTCTTTTCTGGTCTAGTCTATTTGGTGTTCTACTTGCTTCTTGTATTTGCATGGGTTTCTTTTTTTAGTGTGGGGAAATTTTCTCTATTATTCTGTTGACAATTTGGTCAATACCATTTTCTTGGGATTCTTCTTCCTCTATCCCTATGATGCGGAGGTTTGATCTTTTCATAGTGTCCCACATTTCTTGGTTGTTCCACTCTTGTGTATTTTTAAATTTTTCATAGTCTTTACTTGAGCTTTTTAGTTGTTCTGTGTTGTCTTCTAGGTCTGATAGTCTTTTTTTCTGCTTCCTCCATTCTGTTTCTGAGGCTTTTTCCCATTCTTTCCTCTTGATTGGATGACTGTTCAATTTCCTTTTTGTTGTTGTTCTTCCTGTGTTTTCCTTACAATTTCCATTTCCTTTTGGAGCTTCTCAAACTTTTTTTGTAGCTCATTGGTTTCCTTTTTCATTTCACTATGGGATCTTTTCAGTGTTTCCACTTCCTTCCGGAATTTGTCATTTTGTCCCTCTAGCTCTTTCCAGAGTCTGTCATTTTCTCCTTTTAGTTCTTTCTGAAGTTTGTCCTTGTCTTCCTCTAGGTCCTTTCTGAGTTTTTCATTCTCTCCCCTTAGTTTTATGATTTCTTTGAATATATGTGTGATTGTTGTTTTGGGATCTGTGTCCTAGGTTACCTCTACGGAGATCCCATGGTACAGGTCCTCCACTGGCTCTGCAGAGTTTGGTGTGGAGTTGTTCTGTGCTTTTCCCATATTGTTCTTTCGTTGTGCTCTCTGCATGGGGTTAGCTTTTTGCCTGTATTCCGATGCGAATTTTGAATGTCTTTTCACTTTGTTGAAGGATTGCTTTCCTTGATTCCTTCGGGTGTCTTTGTTATATTCTCCTTATGAATGGAGTGTTGACTTGTCTAGGTTTTAGGCTTTCAATTTTGGTTATATATTGGAAGGTATAGCTCACTTTTCCCTTTCTGTTCTGCGGGAGCTGGGTGGGTAGCAACCCGGGTGACACCTTCTGAATAATGTATTCCCTTTGCTGTCAGCCACTCTCTCCTGAGTTCCAGTTGGAGGTTCCAGTTGGCGGAGGTGGGGGTTGGGTTGCTGGCTTGTGCAGGTACCCTCTGTGTTCGAGCCTCAGCTCCTAGCTCCCAAGACCTTCCGGAACACCTTTCCCAGTTAGCTGGACCCACCAGTCCCCTCAGACTCCTCCCCTAGCTGGAGTGCCAGCAGGGAGTAAGCCGCCACCTAATACTTGCCCTGAACTCTGGCTTCAAGCCTCAGTTCCTGGCTCCTAAGGCCTTCCAGGACACCTTTCCCAATTTTAGATAACATTTTAAAATATGTTTACTCCATTGTGTTCAGCTATAGGATGTTAAACAAACAGCAAAAATAAATAAATAATAGGTTAATGCTAGGCATGGTGGCACACACCTTTAATCCCAGCACTCGGGAAGGCAGAGGCAGGTGGATCTCTGTAAATTCAAGGCCAGCCTGGTCTACATAGTGAACTCCAGGCCAGCTTGGACTAAAGGGAGACCCTGTCTCAAAAAGATCAAAAAACAAATACAGATAGATAGATGATAGATAGATAGATAGATAGATAGATAGATAGATAGATAGATAGATAGATAGATATGTTAAGAGAGGCTGGAGAGATGCTTAGTGGTAAAGGACATTAATTACTCTTGCAGAGGAACCCATTAGGGTCCCAGCACTTACATGGCAGTTCGAACAGTCATCAAATAATAGATAGCACCTGCCCCTGTTAGGTCAGCCACTATCAAAACAACAAAACAATAGCAATCGTTGGTGAGGATATGGAAAGTTCAGAACTTTGTTTGCTGGCAGTGAACATGCACAGCACAATAGCTGCTCTGGAAATAGAATTTCCAAATGATATCATAATTCTTCTTCTGGGTCTCAAAGAGATAGTTGCATATTTGTGTCTATAAAAGCATTGTTCCCCAGAGCCAAGAGGGGAAAATATGTAAGCACTCATCAGCAGGAAAATAAATCAACAAAATATATGGAATAGTATTCAGCCTTTTAAAGGAGGGAGGCTTCGACACACGGAGCATGGCTGAACCCTGAGGACATTCGACTAAGAGAAATGTGTCAGTCACAATAAGACAAATGCTATAACATCCCATTATATGAGATGATGACGGTAGTCAAGTTTATAGAAGCAGAAAGCAGAACCTTAGTTGTAGGAGGGAAGTGGAGTTGTTTAATCCATAGAGTTCCAGTTTTACGAGGCAAAAATGTTCCAGAATGTCCTAGTTAGCTTTCTATTGCTGTGATAAAACACTCTGACCAAAACCAGCTGGGAGAAGAAAGGGTTTATTTGACCTAAATGTCCCAATTCAGTCCATCTTTGAAGGAAGCCAAGGCAGGAAGCCGGAGGGAGAAACTGAAGCACAGACCATGGAAGAATGCTGCTTACCGGCTTGCTCCCCCTGGCCTGTGCTCAGCTTCCTTTCTTATACAACCTAGGACCACCTACAGTGTGCCAGGCCCTCCCATATCATTCATCAATCAAGAATATCCCTCACAGACATGCTCACAGGCTAATCTGATAGACAAAATTCTCCAGCTGAGGTTCCTTCTTCCTAGGTGTGTCACATTGATAACCAAATCCAGCCAGGACACAGGGAATGGCTTCATAACTCTCTGCGTGCACTTAACATTGCTAGTCTGCTCACCCCAAGATGGCTAAGATGTAAACTTCATGATATATGTATTTTATCAGAAATAAATATCTGAACCATCTAAATTATTGCTATAGCCATTCCTATATAGGACCTTGGTTAACTATAGCTACATTTCTTGTACTATTTTTTATTAAGCATTTGTACATTTCATACAACAGTTCTTAATCAAATTTAGAGCCCCTTCCCATCCATGCCTCCAACCCCTGACCAGACCTTACGTACTCTGCCATACATGGGAAGTCCTATCCAGTCAAGATGTCCTTCAGTGAAAAGTCATCCACTGGAGTCTAGTCAGCTCACCTAGGGATCCTAAGTAGAGCATACTCTCCCTCACCCAGTAGTAATCAGTCTCCAAAGCTCCCAGACTAGGCCAGGCTATTTTATATTCCCACTAGAAATGAAGAGCCATTTTCTCTGCATCTTCCCAGTGTTTTACTGTTGCCAGTTTTCCTTTTAACCATGATTTGGTATACAAGTGAATACAGGTGAGGGGTATATCCGTGTGTGTGTGTGTGCATCCTGGCTCCACCCCTTTTTTTTGAGACAAGGTTTCTCAGTGGCCTGGAACAAACTAAATAGGGTAGGCTGGAATCCTCCTGCCTCTACCTCCCCAGAACTAGGATTAGAAGCATGCACTTTACCCACCGAGCCATCTCCCCCAACCTCCCTCAACCTCTCTAATGGGTATAGATTGATGCCTCACTCTGGCTTTAACCTATATCCCCTATGGCTAATGATGAACATCTCATGTGCTTATAGGATTTTCCCTGGTGGAATGCCCTCACATCTCTTACCTATTTTCCCGCTGGATTTTTTTCCTTCCCACCTACTGTCCAGATTTCAAGTTTTGGTTGATTCTCGGAAATAAAATAATCTATGAACAATGGACTGGAGAAATGGTTCCATGGTTAAGAGCATGTACTGCTCTTCCAGAGGACCTGGGTTCAGTTTCCAGCAGGCACATTGGGGGCCTCATAACCACCTGTAACTCCAGCTCCAGGTGAAATAATGCCCTCTTCTGGCCTCCTCAGGCACCTGCACACACGTGCACAATATACACACACATACAGACACACACACATACACATAAACTTTTAAAATCATAATATTTTTATTTTATGTATATGAGTGCATTGCCTGCATGTAAATCCGCTTGTTTTGTGCAATGCCCTCAGAGATCAGAAGAGGGCATCAGATCTGCTGAAATTGGAGAGTTACTAATGGTTAGTTGTTAGTCACCATGTGAGTGCTGGGAATCAAACCTGGGTCCTCTGCAAAAGCTCTTAACTGTGGAGCCAACTCTCTAGCCACTAATAATAATAATAATATATATATATATATATATATTGTTTTTTTTTTTTAAAAGAATCTATGGAGCCAGCCATGGTGGCACACACCTTTAATCCCAGCACTCAGAAGGCAGAGGCAAATAGATCTCTGTGAGATCAAGTTCCAGGTCAGCTGGGGCTACAGAGTAAAGCAAAACAAAACACAATAAATGAGTGGGGGAGGGAGAGACAACAAGAGTTTACTAACAAAAAAGCATGAGTACAAACAAAAATTTTATTAGGCAACCAATTACTATAATAAGATTAAAAAACAAAAAACCACTCTAGAGCAATTTCTCAATAATGACATGTAACTAAGGCCTATATTGATAAATACAGGAAGAACTCTGTCCTGCTGAGTCACTTGGAAATGGACCCAACAGCCTGGCTATCATCCAGGGTGGAACAGCCTCCTGTACAGAGGCCCTCCAGGAGTCCAGTCAAAGGTGACTCAGGGCCAGCCTCCACTAAGGAAAAACCAGTCATCTTTCTGTAGTTAGACATGGGGCTGACACAAGTCAGTCAACTCTATTCAAAGAGATTTGTTTCCCCAGACTGCCTACTGTTCCCCAAGTTCACCAGCAGAACAATAGCAACTGTAATTACAGTAACACGGACCAGCTTTTAGTTGATGGAGGTTTTCAAATCAACTTCATCCTCTCTATATAATTGAGTAAAATTAAGATGCAATAAAATTAGCTGGGCGTGGTGCCGCATGCCTTTAATCCTAGCACTTGGGAGGCAGAGGCAGGTGGATCTCTGTGAGTTCAAGGCCAGCCTGGCCTACAGAGTGAGTTCCAGGACAGCTTGGGCTACAGGGAGACCCTGTCCTCAAAAAGACAAAAAAAAAAAAAAAAAAAAGAAATAAAATTAAGTAAGCTGATGGTCTATGTTCCCAAGGAATGGTACAAATCCAGAAAATAACCACAAACCTAGACTTCATCTTGATGAACCAATGAGATTTCTAGGAGAAAAATGAAACTCAGTACCATGAAGATGGCTGAGCAGATATAGATAGATAGATAGATAGATAGATAGATAGATAGATAGATAGATAGATATAGATAGATGATAGATAGATAGATAGATAGATAGATAGATAGATAGATAGATAGATAGATCTGAGACAGAGTCTCCCTGTAGCTTCAGGGACCATAGATAGATGATATAGAGATAGAGATAGAGACAGAGATGAGACAGATACAGAGACAGAGACAGAGACAGAAATAAAGACAGAGATAGAGATCTCTGCCTCTATGGGAGTGCAGTAACTCCTTCAGATGTCTGGGAGAATCTATCAGTATAAGGGGATGGAAAGATGACTTAGCAGTTAAGACTACTGGCTGCTCTGGCAGAGGACCAAGGTTCAGTTCCCAGCACCTACATGGTGGCTAACAACTATCATTAACCAGTTCCAGAGGATCTGATGCCTACTTCTGGCCTCTGTGGGCATCACAGCACTGGTGCACTTTAAGCATGCAGGCGGAGATCTAGTCAGCTTGCCTTCTACCCAGCCAGCTTCTGCATCAGCCTTAGACAGATCGGGGTCCAAACTCGCTCCTCTTCCTTGCACTTCGCTCCCAGTTTTTGACTCTCTGAAGATCTCTCTCGGGTTTGCTCTTTCCCGTTGCTGCGTGCACCACCTCTGTAGCCCAAAAGGTCCCCTTCCACTCCTTGACTTAGCAGTGAAGCAAAAGGTGATAAAGATTGACTTTGAAACTGTGAGAAAGGTGGAAGGCCTGGGAGCTATGGTCTCCTAGAATTTTATAAAGAGACAAATGTCCCCAAAGTTTCCTGCTGGGAGCATCCAGAGGAGAAACTTGTCAAAAGACCTTGCAGGAAGGTCTAACCTTACCAAAGAGTCTTGGGGCAGTGGGTCACACCTTGGCATGATCGCTCAATTATGCTTATCTCTTACCTTCTATTTAAACCCCACCCCCATGTCAGGATGCTAAAGATGGACTTAGGGGGTCATGAGATCACTTTGTTCCTCCTTCCAATGTGACCACTTTGAAAAACTTCTTTTCTGCTTTCCACTGTTAATTTGGTTCTCTTAAGTGGCTTATTGATGATAGGTGGTTGAACCTGGCTTGTTGGGGCACAGGGTGTGCTCCCCAAGGCCAGAATTCAACTGGAGAGGCAGAGATGCCAACTAGCCACTTCAGTCCAGTCTGGCTCCTGCCGTACTTGAGCTGTGGACAAGGTGCCTTAGAATCCCAGACAGTAATCAGGGGAATTTGGACTTCAATTAGGGTATGGGCTTGGACATGAAGGAAGGTAGGTCTAAAGAAAGCAGCACACTAAGCCACGTGTGCGACACAGAACACCTCTCTGACCTCCTGTAAGGCAGACATCATCCCAGGCACAGCATCTTCAGAGTGACTCAAGTGGGTTATACTGTACTGCGGGAGATGGATAGCAGCCAAATACATCCCTTAAATACTGATCATAATGGGTCCCATTGTGAAAGTAAAAGAAGGTAAGGTGGCAAGGATGGTTCAGGTATTCCATGGTCAATCGAAGAATTGGATTTGCCTGACCTGACTTTGTCCATTCCA
This sequence comes from Rhizomys pruinosus, assembly GCA_009823505.1. NCBI lineage: Eukaryota > Metazoa > Chordata > Mammalia > Rodentia > Spalacidae > Rhizomys > Rhizomys pruinosus. Next base: position 416,942 of record VZQC01002980.1, on the reverse strand, counting down.
AGTTCTTTTTCCTTTTTTTTTCTTGGTCTTTTTGAGACAGGGTCTTCATGTAACCCCAACTGCCCTGGAACTCGATATATTGACCAGGCTGGCCTTGAACTCATAAAGATCCACCTGCCTCTGCCTCCCAAGTGCTTGCTGGGATTAAAGGCGTGCGCCACCACTCCGGGCACCATTCCAGTTTCTTTTTCTTTCTTTCTTTCTTTTTCTTTCTTTCTTTCCTTTCTTTCTTTCTTTCCTTTCTTTCTTTCTTTCTTTTTCTTTCCTTCTTTCTTTCTTAAAGGTCTCCCTGTAGCCCCAGCTGGCCTAGAACTCACTCTGTAGACCAGGCTGGACTTGAACTCACACAGATCCGCCTGCCTGTACTGGGATTAAAGGCATGAGCCACCACGCCTGGCTGTTTGAAATTTTTTTGACTTGATTGTTCAGTTCTCAAGCATGAGCCTTGCAGATGACATCATCATGTTGAAAGGTCAAAAGGTTGGACACACCACACGGTTTTCCTTTGCCTACCTATATGTCAAGGTCAGATAAAGACCCTCCAAATCTCTGTTCTTTTCATCACAAATCGTTAGCTGAATTGTTTTGTGCCTGATGAGCCATAAAAACAAAACCAAGGCCCATATAGGGGCCCAAACCTTCAATTCCAGCACTCAGCACTCAGGAGGCAGAGGTAGGTAGATCTCTGTGAGTTCAAGGGCAGCTTGGGCCACGTAGTGAGTTCCAGGCCAGCCAAGGCTACATAGTGAGACTCTGACTCAAGAAGAAAATAAAAACTGAAAATGTCAATTACTAAATTCTTCTCCTTCTCCCACCCTCAGTCTGAGTCAGCACAAATATCTCCTACTTGCCCAGCTCAACAACATAACAGACATTAATACATATGTGTCTGGTATGGTTGGTGCTCACAGACATTAATTATTATCAATGGATTCAGTGAGTTTCATCAACCTACCAGCTTCTTGTTGGGAGCCTCACAGGAAGCCCCAATCCTCCCTTTCCTTGTTCCAAAGTTACTTGGCATAAATATCTTCTCAAGGGAGCATTCTGAAGCAAAGGGCTGGTTAGAAGCAAGCCAAGCCATAGTGTTCAGAGTGAAACCTGCTTCCACACGTTATCTGGCTTGGTCTTTTAAGGACACATTAGTGGGTCCCTATGATGAACCAGAAGGCAGAGAGAATTTGCCTCTGAGAAGGAAGGTTTGACTGGGAAACTTAGCAGCTAAGTTTGCCCTGAGTTTTGTATCTTTTTGCTTCTGTGAAGCGACAGAACACGATGGGGGCTGAGAGAGAGAAAACTACATAGTACATCATTCGACTCGTGGGAATTGAAGATTGACGTGTTCAGATCACGTCAGGGGTCCTGGGGAAGACACAGCTGCTGAAGCAAATGCAAAGGCTGTTTCCAGGGTGATCTAGAAGAGCTGATGAGTGAGTGAGCCCAGCTGGCACTGGGGGTGGGGAGAGAGAGGTAACAACGCTACTGAAACAAAGAAATAGCTCCCAGTGGATGAAAAAAACCTCAGACCCAGGAATCCGTCTGCCCAGCAGACACTGGGTTGGGGGTCTTAGAGACCTCCCACCCCCTTCCCACTGGTCCTGCTGTGGCGTCCACTCCTGGTCGACCTCCATTCCCACTGCTTCCGCACCACAATGTCCCTTGGGAGCAAGAAGGTGCCACCTTGGAGGACTGGCTCTCACTTTCCGCCTACATCCCTCCCTCACGCTCAGTCCTAGGTCAGGCACACAGAAACCTCAGTTGGTTTCTCAAAGCCATCCAGTTGCCCTAAATCCCTCCTTCCCTGCCCAAATAATTCTCCTTAGAGAGAACTCGTTTGGAATACCATGACCTTCATGAAGGTTGATTCAGTTTGTGGACATAAAAATAAAGCAGGAACTAGAAAGTTGGAGGTTCACACAGTTGCAGCATCCTCTGAAATACAAAGAATTTCTTGGTAATGTGGCCTGAACATACCTTGGAAAGTATGGAGATGTCATCAGTAGTTGAATAAATTCAACATTTATGGCCATTTTAATAAAATGCTTGTTAGAAAATAGCTCCGTTTTAAACCACACCAATCATTTGTAGCAAGACTAGGGCACTTAATTGGAAGTTTCCTTCCCTGGAGTAGCCCTGCACAATTTCTGATGTGTGTAGTGTACTGAGGCCTGCTCCTTTGGCCTAAGGGTACAAACAGGAGCTGGCCGTGTCACCGTTCCTCAAAAAAACAAGGGAAAACTGGTCAGAAGAATAAGAATCTCTGGCCTGGGCGAAGCCCTGACTTACCCTGCTGGGAATCCCTGCACCTGGTGCAGAGATTATGACCCAGCCTCAGACACCTAGCTTTCCATTAAGTCTCCCTTCCTTTATTCAGAAAAGGCTAACCTCTCCTTCCGTGCCTCATGTCTCCCTAACACTCGGCCACCTCAACATTTTGGGATCTCTCTCTCTCTCCCTCCCCCTCCCCTCTCCCCCTTTCCCCCTCTCCCCTCCCCCTCTCCCCCTCTTCCCCCTTTCCCCCTCTCCCCCCCTCTTCACCCTCCCCCTCCTACTTCCACCCCTCCCCCCCACCCTCCCGCTCTCCTTCACTCCTCCCCCGCATCCCCTCCTCCCGCCCGTCTCCCCTTCTCTCCTCTTCTTTTGCCCCTCGCCCCTTCGCCCCCCTCTCCTTGCCGCTGCACCCTCCCCCGCCCTCCTCCCTCCCCCCTCCCCTCCTCTCCCCCCTCCCCTCTCGCCGAACCCCTCCCCTTTTCCTTTCCTTCCCCTTTTCCTTTTCCCCCTTTCCAAACCCGCCCCTACTTTGGGGCCACACATCGACCTCTTTCCCCTCAAACGTCCTCTTTTGCGCCCGTCTCCCCCCGTCCCCCCTCCTCCCTCTCACCCCTCAAATTTGTTTGCACCCCCCACTTTCACCATTCGCCGCCCTAGAAAAAGAGCTCCAACAATCATAACCCCTCCCCCTTTCTTTCCCCCCCCACCCCGCCCCCTCGTCCCCCTCGATCGCCCTCTCCTCTCCGCCGTCCCCCTCTCCCCTCCTCCGCTCCCCCTCTCCCCTTTCTCCCCCCTTTCCCCCCCCTCTCCCCCTCTCACATTTGAATACCTTTTCATTTTCTTTCTTCCCTCCTTCTCTCTCTCCCCCCTCCCCCGCCCCCTGCCTCCCATCTATCCCCCCACACCCCTCCTCCCCCTCTCCCCCCACCCCCCCTTCCCCCCTCCCCCTCCCCCTCCTCCCCCCTCTCCCCCCTCCCCCCTCCACCTCTCCCCCTCTCCCCTCTCCCACTCCCCACTGTGTGGCTGCTAGCCCCACACTTGTTCACACCCCCCCTAAGCAGGCATGGCTTTAGGGCTGGTCCTTCTCCTCTTCAGGGCAGCTGTTTTATGATGAGACTCACTTTCCCGCCCTTATCAGTGATAGGCCTGCCACAGGGGACAGTAACCACTAGGGTCTTGTCCCACCCCACCCCCATGCTCTGTGAAGCTCCCTGTAGGGATTTGAGCAAATTCCCACTGATAGTGGGCCCTGCCCCTCTCTGTCCTCCCTTCCCCATGATAAAGTACTTGCACACAAATCTTCTCCCTGGATTATCTTCTAAGAAACATGACCTGAGACTGCTTTACGCTTAAAAGCCTTCAGCCTCACTGGCTTCTAGATCATAAAATAAAATAAGATTGTACATTTTTAATGTCTTAAAAGTTATACCATGCATGTCCTTTTATGTTTTTATTCATTCAACATAAAACCACTGTGCTAAAGTAGTTTCTCCTTATAGAGTTTAAGCATAGCTCTGAGAACCCCGTAAAAGCCCCCTTCAAAAGATACCCCCCCCTGTCAGCCTCAGAGCTGCAGTCTCTGGGCCTTGCTGTTTTGCCCAATTTTGAGCCACCCCTCTGTCCACATCAGCTTCTGTAAAGCCACCTTAGAACAGAGCTTTGCCACTCCAATTACCTGACCACCCTTATTTCCAAAAGTAATAATATGTTATAATACACAAATAGGTGTCTCTTATTTTGGGGGGGGGGTGTTCTTTTTGAGACAGAGTCTTCCTGTAGCCCCAGCTGTCCTGGAACTCACTCTGTAGACCAGGATAGCCTTGAACTCACAAAGATCTGCCCGCCTCTGCCTCCCAAGTGCTAGAATTAAAGGTGTGCGCCACCATGCCTGGCAAGTGTCTCTTATTTTAACAAAAAGAAGCTAATAGGAAGAAAGGGGCAACGGGGGCAGGAAAGTCAATTTCTGAACATTCTTTCTTATATACTTTTTCTTTCCTTATACACTTTTTACTTTTAAAACATGTAAACATTTGGGACTGTGGAGATGTCTCAGAAGTTAAGAGCACTGGCTATTCTTACAAAAGACCTAGGTGCAAATCCCAGCACCCACATGGCAGCTAACAACCATCTGTAACTCCAGTTCTAGGAGATCAGGTGCCCTCTTCTGTCCTCTGTGGGCATTGCATGGCATGGGTGCACTTATATACAACACAGGCAATGCATGCATACATATAAAATAAAAAAATATTTTTAATGTAAATATTTTAAATACTCCAAAAAAGTTAAACCAAAAAAAAAAAAAAAAAAGAAAATTATTTCCTAAAATAAGTACGAGTAGAGTTACTGTCTTGGAAAATCCATACCCACTATAAGTCATGGAATCCTGTTCTCTCTCTTTCTCTCTCTCTCTCTCTCTCTCTCTCTCTCTCTCTCTCTCTGCCTCTCTCTCTTTCTGTCTACCCACACTTAAAGCTATAATAAGACTATTTTTTACTAAACTCCAATTTTGCTTCAAAAAACACAGAAGCAAAAATAAGTGATCCAGGCGCACGCCTTTAATCCTAGGGAGGCAGAGAAAGGCGGATCTCTGTGGGTTCAAGGCCAGCCTGGTCTACAGAGTGAGTTCCAGGACAGCCAGAGCTACAGGGAGACCCTGTGTCAAAAAGACCAAAAAAAAAAGTGATCCTTATTATAGTTCAAGTTGACAAAAGCTGCACCTGAAGAAAACAGCTATTTTGGAGGACTTGTACATGCAATGCTTGAAGTTATTGCTCGTACATATATTGGAATTGTAACTTTGAAACTATTTTGTGTGCATTTTAGGTAAAGTCAATCAGAAAAAGTTAACAGTGTCATAATGAGGGTTTTCAATGTCAGATAAAATGTGAGGAAAAAAAGTAAAGGTCATGTTCTGAACTTGTAGTTTAATTACAAAATAGTATGAACTCACTATTCTTTAAAAATACATTTGTCCACTGAAAAGAAGCAACTTCAGTCCAGGAGGACTAGGTCTCTAGCACCTAGATCTTCTGGGTTTCTAACCTTCCACTAACTAAATACCCACATATGCATACATGCACAGGCATGCACACACACACACACACACACACACGCACACACATGCACGCACATGGACACACACACTGAGGGTCCTTGAAAAATGAAGCAGATTTGAGGAAATGTAAAAATAAAGCAAGTCTTAAATGACAAAACTAGAGTGCTCCATGACGAAAACAGGTGAGTTGAAATGACCTCAAGGGTTTCCACTGGCCTCTGTAATAAATGAATCAAAAAGAAGCATGGCTGTACTCATATAAGGCTGTGAATTATCAAGCATCCCTGAAAAAAGGAAACTCAAAAGCCAAAATATACAAAGGGAAGGAAAAAGAAGTAAATAACATTCTTAATTCAGAATAAACACTAAAGTCAAGATGGATATTAGGAAATCCCACGCTGCTACTCCTACTGGGAATACTAGTTTGGTCAAGAGTCCTTAATGGATACTCGAGCATTGGGAGAATGATATCCTTCAGGATCCTGATGCCTTACAAACTACAAGGAAAGAAAGCCAGCTTTAATGGGACAGTCTTACAGTCACCCCTTAATCAAGTGACAAACCTTCAGTTTCCAGTGTCTTGGGCATGATATAATAGGAAAGATACAGTCTGTGTGAAATGTTATTGCCCCTAGACTCAACTTCTGATTTTTAGCAGAAGACATTCAATAATGCCATGGGAAAGCAACCAGAAAATCCCAGAACCCATACTTTTCACGTGACAACTGTCTGGGACTCTAAAAAGCCACTGCAAAACTAAGGCAGGTAAGTGTTCCAGATGAACAGAGTATTTATAACAACTAAACATAATGTGAAGACCTTAATTACATTCTGATCCAAAAAATAAGGGTGTGAATTCCATTGGAGAACAATTGAGAATCCATTGCTAAGTTACAGAACTGGATACTTAAGGAATGTTCAGTCTGGAGAAATAGTTCCGTTGGTAGAGTGCTTTTCCAGCAAGCCATAGGGACTTGAGTTCAATCCCCAGAATGTACAGAAAGATGGTGGGCGTAGCAAAGCTTTCCCGTGTAACAGATGTGATTAACCCAGAAAGTCACCACTGGCCAAAGTGCAGAGAATGAGACTTATCCAGGAATAAGAGTGCTTGTTCCTGAATACCAAACCTCTGCTACCCCAGGCTTAGGGAACACTGCACAAGAGGATACAGAAGATTGTAAGAGCCAGAGGTAGTGGACCACAAGGAAACAGATTTTCCAGACAACTGAGAAGTTACATGAACTCACAGCAATGGTGAAATCTGATGCAAGCCTAAGCCAGACAAAATCCCAGCACTGACATGGAGAAGCCACCTTCAGCTGAGGAACTATTGGCAGCCAATAACTTCAGGGAGAGGGAGATTTGGCTTTCTTTGACAGTGTAGTGGATGGACACACATGGAAGGACACAAATTGACTCACTATGCCTTAACATATGTGACACAGTACACACAATAAGAGGGGTACAGATGGGGACGGAGACCTAATTATGATCAAAAGAACACCAAGTATGGTGGTGCGCCTTTAATCCCAGTCCTCGGGAAGCAGAAGCAGGTGGGTCTCTGTGAGATCAAGGCCAGCCTGATCTACATAATGAGTTCCAGGTGGGCTGGGACTAGGGCGACCCTATAGAAAAAAAGGGGGGGGGGGCTGGAGAGATGGCTCAGTGGTCAAGAGCCCTGGTTGTTCTTTCAGAAGACCTGGGTTCAAATCCCAGCACCCACATGGCAGCTAACAACTGTCTGTAACTCCATTTCCAGGAGAGCTAACACCCTCTTCTGTCCTCCTCAGGCATTGCATGACATGGGTGCACTTCAACATATGCAGACATAACACTCATACGCATGTAATAAAAATTTCAAAAAAGAAAAATGTTTAAAAAAAGAAAAGAAAAAAACAAGCCAAGCGTGGTGGCACACACCTTTAATCCCAGCACTCAGGAGGCAGAGGCAGGTGGGTCTCTCTGAAGTCAAGGCCAGCCTGGTCTACATAATGAGTTCCAGGCCAGCTGGGGCTACAGGGAGACCCTCTCTCAAAAAAAAAAATAATAATAATAGTAATAAATATGATCAAAATATATTGTATGAAATTTGCAAAAAAATCAACTAAAAGAAGATGGTGTGGTGTGGTGACATGCATTCGTAGTCCCTGTACTGTGCGGGAGAGACAGGAGGATCCCTGAGAGACAGGAGGATCTGTTGGCTAACTGGCCAACCAGCCTATTTGGAGAATTCCAGCCCAGTAAGAGACGGTGTCTCAAACATCAAGGTAAACAACCCCCAATGTTGACCTTTGGCCTCCACATGCACATGCACAACACATGCACATACATATACACATAAAATAGTAATAGTAATAATAATAATAAAAGAAATGTTCTAGTTCTTAAAATGATAGATATATACATGTATGTGGGTGAGTATTGAAGTCAATCTCAATTGTTGAAGATCTCCCAAGTATCAAATACATAAAGGAAGTACACCAAACTGTGAACATTGTTATAACAAAGGTAGACAACATGGAGATGTTGGTTGTGCAATTATTTCAGAGTTTGGAGGTGTTTGAAATTTTTCAAAATAAAGAAATGAGAAGAAAAAGAAGATCACAAGACCTCACGATGGTCAAGGGCCCTCACCAAGGCACAGCATCAAACACTGCCATTCAATTCCTTCTCTTTCTTCCATACTCATAATAGAGATGTGATGCATCACTGCCATCTTAAAAATTGCAATTTATAATGCATGGCTTCCTTAACTACCAAGAATTCAGAAAAATGCATTTTCTCAAATATACCCCAAAGCTCTGTCACTCATGAAATGTGTGTCTTTCCTTAAACATGAGCCACTATCTAATTCTCCTTTGTTATTGAACTGGCGAAAGCATCTGTTAAACTTTTAGGCGTCCGTCTGCCTCTTGCTGGTGTCAAATGAGGTATTGAATTATGTCTGAGCAATTTGCACTTTCTATAAATACTTAATAAGATCTACTTTCTAAACTAAAATGGAAAATCGTTTGGACTCTTCTAGAAGAGAAAATATTCTTTCTATTTGTAACATGGACAGCCCTCTGAAAGACTGACCTTGGACATCAAAGGAGGAGCCAGGGAGTTAGCCACTCCTCCCAGTCAGCCTTGGCTGTTTGAGGGGAATGGGCTAAGGGTGTATAACAGAGAGGACACCCTGTTTGAGGCAGGGTTGTCTCCTGCCTTTGCCATCTTGGGCAGGGGTGGCACGGCCCATGCCGGGACCCTGTGTGGACATGAGGAAAGGAAGGGCACTGACAATCCTGTAAGTAAACTCTTCACCCATTCGCTCTGTAAGCAAGCCAAATTAAACTCACTAGAATTGTGATGGTTAATCCTGTGTATCAACTTGACTGGACTAAGGAACAAATAAGAGAAAAAGGATGTTCGGATTGGACCACCTCAACCCGGATGGCCCACCCCAAATGTGGGCGTTACCTTCTGTCAGCAGGCAGTATAAAAGGCTATGGCAGAAGGAGCTGGTCCCTTATTTTCTGCGGCTTGCCTTTCTCATCTGGTGAGTTTGTCTTGCTGCTGTGATCAACCCTTCGGATCCCAGCGTGTACTGAGACCAGCAGATCTCCTGGAATCCATCGGGCCTTCAGCACTAGATTGGGACTACTGAGACATCCAGTCTTGAGGACTGAGCAGTTCCCTGGATTCTCAGCCTCTCTAGTGCGGCGCATTACTGTTGGACTCTTGAACTCTGTCACGTGAGCAAATCAATAAATTGTATATAGCTATATATTCGTCCTGTTACTTCTGTTTCTTTAGAGAACACTGACTAATACAAGAATCTTCCAAACTGTCATTTCAAGAGTCTTCCTCACTTTGCCTTTGAGAACTCAGGAAGGGGAGGTGAGGCAACAGGTGCGCATGGACCTCCCAGAAGGAATTTTAGCAACAAATTGGTGTAGTCAGCAGTATAGACAAACTGAGGACAAGTTTTCGAAGAGAAATGGGGTTTCCTCCATTATGGGGAAAGAGACCAGTAACCCAAGGAAAGCTGGATGAGGGAGGAACTTTGGGCATGTTGGGCTGTCCCCAGAGACCTGCCAGGATTAGCAGCAGCTGCATGGATTGTGCAGTGGATTTTGGGATGCATAACTAAGGTGAAGCCACCTAGGTAGATGATGTTGGTGAGAGGAATCCGACGATGGCAATCACTTTGAGCAGTGGGGTCCATCATATGAATGTGGAGATGCTTCAAGAGCAGCGGACGGTCCAGAGCAAACTTTCCAAGGCCTGGAAATAGAGCACAAAGGCCAGAAGTTGCAGGAAGCAGCTGCAGAGGCCATTAGAACAAGCTGCAGAGAAATTAGAACAAGAAAGAAATAAGAGGCTGGTCTCCTCAGCACTGGCCTCCGACCCTGTCAGTAAATTGCATAAAAGAGAAAAGAGGTTGAGGTGTTAGCCTCTGCCTTTCACAGCTAAAGGACCAGAAGGGGAAGAAAGCCCAAGCTAGACCTATTATACAAGGCTCATTCTGGGACCCCAAAACCTGGAACCCATGGGAGAAGGCAGATAGGGATGAGGAAGGGAGTGACCTAGAAAAAGCACAACATGCTCCTTGGGTTTGACCTTTAATCCAAAGAAAGCCAAATCCCTATTTCAAAATGCTGATGGAGGTCTTAACAGTGGCCCAGTGCGAGGAACAAGGGCAACAGAAAACAGTCCGCTCTGGAGCTGTTGGAACTAGGGAACACGCTCAAATAGGAAATGAAGGAGTTCCCGGCCACCTGTCTGGTGAGGCAATGGACATGGGGTCAGGTGGAATTAGTTTAGGTTCTGAAGAAGCAGAAAAGCTGAGCAATATAACCACTTATCCCTCCTTGAGACATAGGCTGCATGTCCCAAGGTATCACGGGGGAATCAGTCCCTGATGGACTGGCTTGTATGAGACATTTGAGATGCTTAGTCATCCCAGGTGGAGGTTCCCATGAATACCAGGGGCCGGAGCACAATAGAAGAGAGGCTGGCACTACTGATAGAACTAGGTATAAAGAAAGCAACATATACGGATAAGACTGTTCACCGGAGATTTAAGGAGAAACTTTAACAAGGACCTTGAGATTGCTATGGATCTTTAATAGTCCCTTAATGGGGCAGAATCTTTATAAAGTAGGAGAGGCTTTGTCGCATCTAAGTGTCTTAGATCTGTAAAGGAGAACAACCAAAAAAAGACAAAGCAGAAAAAGAAATCTGCTTGGGTTTCTCAAAGGCAAATGTGGCAAGATTTGTGTGGAGCCCAAGTTCCTAAAGAAAAAATTTATTTAAAAAAAAAAAGCCAAATTCTATGCTAAAGAGCCTCTGGAAAGCTTTAAAGCCTGAGGAACATTTCGCAAAAGGCATACAAAATAAAACCAGTCCCAGGGATGGATAATCACACACACACACACACACACACACAATCAAACAGGGACCTTCCTCTGCTGAAAACAGTTACGCTAGGGGTGGAGGCAGTTTCCCCAGCTGGGGACTCCTCCAGCAGCCAGGTGGGCTCAGTGGAAAGACAGCAGGTGTGGCTACAGCCAGGAGTCAGACAGGGCCTGCCTGACACAGGGAACCAACAGGTACGACAAGAAAGATGGGCCCTATTCCTCCTTGGCCCTGTGCAGGGCCGGGCAGCTTGAGCCAGCCCCAGTGAGTTTATCAAGTACAAATAAATGCACGGAGGCTCCACATAAGAGCTAACTACAGATACTGAAGAACTAACTAAATTAATGTCTTTGTTTTTAAGTCCTTTTGAGACAGGGTTTCCCTGTAGCCTCAGCTGTCCTGGAACTCATTATGTAGACCAGGCTGGCCTGCCTCTGCCTCCCAAGCACTGAGATTAAAGGCATTCACCACCACACCTGGCTCTAAATTAATGTCTCTTATACCCAACAATAATGCTATTGTACACAACATGGAGAAAACAATTGATACAAATTGATAAAGTCTTCCCATGCTGTGTCAGACCTTGTTGATGTTTGATTTAATATATCATGTTAATGTCTGGGTGTTTTACAGATGTGAAACACATTGGAGATGTATCAAGTACATCTGAGGAAACAAAGATGAAAAGTAAATTCGCAAAGGGGTATCAGGGCTAGGCATAGCTGTGGAATTCTTGGAAGCCTTATTATGATTGGGTAAGACACAAATGATACCCACAAGGATGATTGAAAGGAGACTACGAAGGCCTGGGATTGTAGATGCCAAGGAGAAAACAGATATATTATTTATAGCAATAAAAAATGGAAACTCCCCGCCCAAAAAAGTATAATTGTTAAATGAAAATCTCAGTACCAGGGGTGGGTTTCCCCCTCCCATGAGCTGTTGTTGGCCAGGGAGGCCCTGGAGGCCCCAAGAACAATAAAGGCTTTTGCCACTAATGTTGGTTGTGCACTGGAAGCAAACAGTAAGACCATACTGCTGAAGACGTGGTGTGATGTGAGCACAGGAAAGAGAGATCCCGCTGGGACCAAGCTGTAAACCCCGTGCCACTGGTTGGCTGGCCTTCATAGTGCCAGAGGATGCTCTGCAGAGCACAAGAAGAAGTAACAAAAATCAGGGCAGAAATTAATGAAATACAAACAAAGGAAACAGTACAAAGAATCAATGAATCTGCTGGGCATGGTGGCGCACACCTTTAATCCTAGCACTCGGGAGGCAGAGGCAGGCCGATCTTTGTGAGTTCAAGGCCAGCCTGGCCTACAGTGGGTTCCAGGACAGCTGGGGCTACAGGGAGACCCTGTATCAAAAAAACCAAAAAAAAAAAAAAAAAAATCAATGAATCTAAGAGCTGGTTCTTTGAAAAGATAAATAAAATAGACAGACCCTTATTAGCCCAGTTAACCAAAAGAAATAAAAAGCAACTCCAAATCAATAAAATTAGCGATGAAAGGGGAAACATCACACCAGACAACAAAAAGATCCACAACATTATAAGTACTGTACACATATATGAGTGTATTGCCTATATGCATGTAAGTGCACCCAAGTCATGCAATGCCCGCAGAGTCAGAGGAGGCCATCAGAGCCCCTGGAACTGGAGTTATGGGCAGTTATTAGCCACCATGTGGGTGCTGGGTATCAAAACCAGGTCCTCTGCAAAAGCAGCCAGTGCTCTTAATGCCCGAGCCATCTCTCCAGCTCCACTATTTTTAAGAGTTATTTTTAGCCAGATGTGGTGATGCTCACCTTTGATCCTAGCACTTGAGAGGCAGAGGTGGATCTCTGTGAGATAGAGGCCAGCCTGGTCTACATAGTGAGTTCTAAGCCAGCTGGGCTACAGGGTGACATTGCCTCAAAAAACCAACCTTCTTCCTCCCTAAAAATAATAGATAGGGGCAGGCAGAGAAGCTGGGGTAACCAGTAAAGGCAGAGAATGTAGTCAACCAAATTATAGCAGAAATGTCCCCAAATATAGAGAAAAAATAGACATTTAAACACAAAAGACCCTTAGCTCCTCAATAGACATGATCAGTAAAGAACCTCTCCATGGAATAATAACAATGTAAAATCACAAAACAAAGAAACAACATTAATAGCTGTAAGGAAAAAGGCCAACTCATTAATCAAGACAGAGACATCAGAGTAGCACCAATATTATGAGTACCTTGACTTTTGGAAGTCTTTCCAGAACATTCCATCAGACTCTGAGAAATAACGTTTCTCTTTGCACACATATGATTCTTTGGTTTACGTAATGTTTAGCTCAGTTACACAATTATAATAGCAAGTACTGATGGGAAGGCTTCAGAAACAAGAATAAATTAAATGACTCCTTTTTAATCATTAACGGAGGCTGAAAATTATCAGTTTTTGTTTATCAGTTAATATAGTGGATTCCATTGCCTGAATTTCCAAAACTAAACCATCCCTACTTGATTATGTTTGTAATGCATTGTGGGTTTTGTTATATAACGTTATTTAGGATTTTCACATGCATTTCATAAATAAAATGGACCTATAAGTACCTTTCCTTTCCTTTTCCATTCTTATCTGGCATTAAGCTGATTCTGTCTTTGTGAGTTGAGAAGCTTTTTCTTTTTATTTCTAAAAATTTATATACAACAGCAATTTTCTGTCCTTGGAAATTTGCTAGGACTTTCTCATGTCTCACACGCAAGGAGTCTCAGGATAGAGGTGAGGGTCTTGGGTTACCATTCCAAATTGGAATGTCCCCTTTTGTGAGGATTAAGTCATCCACATGACACAATCTAGAGTCACCTGGGAATCACATCCATGAGGGACTGTCTAGATGAGGTTGGCCCATGGGCATGCCTGTGGTGTCCTCTTAATTGTTTTTTTTTAATTTTCTTTATTTTTTTATGTGTATGAATGTACTGTCTGCATGCAGGTTTATGCACCCATGTCGTGCAATGCCGCGGAGGTCAGAAGAGGGTGTCAGATTCCCCTGGAACTGGTGTCAAAGATGGTTCTTAGCTGCCATGTGGGTGCTGGGGATCGAACCTGGGTCCTGTGCAAGAGCAGTCGGTGCTCTTAACTACTAGGCCATCTCTCCAGCCCATCCTCTTAATTGTTAACAGATGTGGATGGATCCAGCCCACAGTGGCAGCCCCATTCCCTAGGCAGGGGTCCAGGGTTGTGTGAGATGGAGAGGATGCTGACCCTGCACATAGATGCATTCATTCCTCCTGGATGCACATAGATGCATTCACTCCTCCTGGATGCACATAGAGGCATTCACTCCTCCTGGATTCACATAGAGGCATTCACTCCTCCTGGATGCACATAGATGCATTCACTCCTCCTGGATGCACATAGATGCATTCACTCCTCCTGGATGTGATGAGATTGGCTGTCTTGCCTTCTCCACAATGATAAATTGTGAGCCAAATAAATCTTTGCTCTCCTAAGTTGCTTTTTTCAGGGTATTCTATCACAACAGAAATGAAACTCTTCTTTCATACTTTGGTAGTCTTACATAACCTCAAGAAGTCTAGTTATCCACTTTTCAAAATTGTTAGTTTTGGGGTTTGTTTTGGTTTGTTTTGTTGTGGTTTGGTTTGGTTTGGTTTTGTCTTTTTGAGACAGGGTACCCCTGTAGCTCAAGCTGTCCTGGAACTTGCTATGTAGACCAGGCTGGCCTTGAATTCAACAGAGATCCTCCTGCCTCTGCCTCCCAAATGCTGGGATTAAGGCTGTGCACCACCACATCTGGCAATTGTTAGTTTTTTTTTTTTAAACCACTTCTGAAAAGATCCTAGCTATGACCCTTGGAGAATGTTCAGAAATCCTCCAGTCTTACTGTCTGTGCCCTCTTGGTGAAAATCTTCCCTATGTCTCTAGTCTGCCCCCTAACCTTCAATTTACAGACGGCACTGAGAGGCAGAGAAGACTCGAGGGCCAGCACTGTGAATGTCCTCTCTCCAGCCAGACTCCCCACTGTGCCAAGCTGTCCAGCTGCCAGTATGGCTACCACTTTTCTGCCTCAAAGTGGCAACAAGACCAACAGTGGGACACTTGGGTAAATATTAGGCCAAGGGCCAGGAATCTTCCCCAAAGACTGGCACCTAACTTTCTCTCCATTCCTGTGGCACTCATCCATTCCGTGTCCAACACAGAAAACGGAGTTGTCTATCTGTAGCACAGACAGACATCTTAATGCATCTAAACTGCATGCGCAGTTTACCAGGAAATCCATCCAGGAACAACAAACAACACACCAAGAAACAGGACCTTCCATAGAGATGGCCTGGTTAGCACTGTTCAGCAGAAATCTAATGAAACAGGGCTGAGGCTGTGATGCAGCCAGTAGGGTGCTAACCCCACAGGCACAAGGCCCTGGATCCCCAGTACCACAGAAAATCAGGCACGATTCATGCCTGCAATCCCAGCACTCAGATAGCGGGAGGAGAAAGGGTCAAGAGGATCAGAAGTCGGGGTCATCCTCGGCTCAAGGCCTGCCTTGGGATAACAAGAGTAAATTTCTGTGGCTTCGGCCACCTGACCTCTGGTCGTGGCAACCCTAATGTCAGTGATGAGGGGACAGGGACACGGCTCCACACTACCATGCTCACCGGCCTGAGGGGTTCCCCTAGATGTTAGGGATCTTGACTCAGGCCAAACTGGAATTCATAGCTTCAGTACTAAAAAGGTTTTCAAGACTAGCGGTATAGCAAAGAAGAATTCGAAATTTTACTAAAGATTTTTTTAACATGGGTTTAAGCATGAGGGCTAAGGGGAGGGGCTCAGAAGAAAGTAAGACAGAGTTGGGGTATGTGCTTCCCAAAGGAGAGGGAAGTAAGACACACCTAAGCATGGCTCCCAGCTCCTCAACAGAGAGTACAAAGTTAATTGTCTTAACACTAGCCATATATATAGTTTGGGTGGCTCTCCAGTTACATTTCAAAGGGTTAAGAAATCTTATTCTTGGGGCTAGAGAGATGGCTCAGTGGTTAAGAGTGCCTACTCCTCTTGCAGAGGACCCGGGTTTGATTCCTAGCACCCATATGGCGGCTAAAAACCATCTTTAACTCCAGTTCCAGAGGTATCCGACACCCTCTTCTGACCTCCATGGCATTGCATGACACGTAGGGTGTACCAACCTACATGCAGACGGTACACTCATACACATAAAAAAATAATAATAAATTAAAAATGTTTAAAAAAGAGAGAGAAAAAAAGACTTCTGGTTGGTAAGATTCCTGGAAGATTTCATATTTATGGCAAGAGACCGGCCCCTAAGCAGCTGGTAACTGTGCTAGATTGTGCTTCCACTGCTAGGGAGAAGGGTCAAGTAGGTATCAGGGTGGGGGGGCCTCCGTCTCTTTCTTCCCATGTCCCTAGAATTTTCCCTGCTCTCTGTCCCATTTCACTAGAAAACTGAAACAGTTTGTTCAATATATCTCAAATGTGGTATTTGCAACACATAAGCAATATAAAGGTGGATTAAGATGTCTGGCCTTCCTGAAGCCTCTCTTCTGGCTGACCGTGGGCCTTTCCTTTTCTGCTGCTGGGAAGACATTCTTAGGGAACCTAACTTTTCCTGTGCCCATTGTTTCAATAATCTGATAGCCAAAAGACACAATGCCTCTTTAGAATACCCTCTTTTCTGCCAGGCAGGAGGGTTAAAGACAGGGAAGATCAGAAGTTCCAGGTCACCCTCAGCTACATAGCAATTCTGAGAGCAGCTTGAGCTACACGAGACTCTCTCTCAAAATAAAATTAATGAAAGGAAAAGAAATAAAAGAAAGGAAATGGAAGAAGACACTCTGCCTTCCCTTTCCTAGACTTATGTCTTCAAAATCTAGTGAGTGGGGGCTGGAGAGATGGCTCAGGGGTTAAGAGCACTGGCTGCTCTTGCAGAGGACCTGGGTTTGATTCCCAGCACCCACATGGCAGCTAACAACCATTCATAACTCCAGTTCCAAGGGAATCCAACACCCTCTCCTGACTTTTGAGGGCATTGCACAATACAAGTATACTTAAATACATTCAGGCATTACACATAAAAAATAATAATAATAATTAAGATAAAATATAAAATAAAAACAAAATATAGGGAGTATTTTATGATTATAACACATCTGACTTTTAACCAGCCCTACCTCAAGTGTCTATCAGCCAGCCAAGGCCACTGGCTTCTCTAGCACAGAGAGTTTAGTCTGTGGTCTTTTCCTGGAGCAGGAAGCCATTGACCACTGCCTAAAGCCCAGGCACACCCTTTGCCCCAGAGTCTCTCACACGTTTACTTGTTTGTGTTTATAGCCTGCCAGCCCTACCGCCTGCCCTCTGGCTGCTATGTCATTTTAACATTGGGCCTGAGCTCGGGCACCAGCAAGCCCAGCTCAGTTCATCATCTTATCAAAAACTCAGGCGTCTCCAAAAGCAACTAGGAAGTTTTGAATGCACTCTGTTCTTGGCTAGTCAGTGTTAAAATCAAAGAGTGAAGATTATAAAAAGCTCTGTCTTCCTGTAGCTAGCTGGGGGTTTCCACAGCTTCAAAAGCAGAGAAGTTGAGAAAGACAGTCAGAGGGGGCAAATGTGCCCTCGGGGCCCTAAAAAGAAATAATAGCGTCCTATCCTCCACTTTCACCGGGCACCATGGCAAAGACCCACTTTGGTGCAAAATCTTCCGGAGGTGCAGACAAATAAGATCATTCCTGACTAAAGACAGCTTTATTCCCATCTATTAAAGGAGAAGAGAGCCCCTCAATGGGCACTTCAAATGTCACCTTCCCCTTCACAGGAACACTGGCGCCCCAGCTTTCATCCTCGCTTCTAAAGTTCTGATGCTAACACCCTAATGAAAATCCGTAATAGTTTTTTCAAATGTATGTAATCCAGATATCAGCTGGTACTGACCTATTTCTTGGTATCTAGATAAAAAAAAAAACTTTAAATCTCTATTTGAGGGAATGGAGGAGTGTTCAGTGGCACCCTGGGGATCCCTCCTGGGTTCTGGCTCTGTGATAACTTCCATTTCCACCCCTGCTGAACAAAGAGGGCCCTCTCCCCACACACTCCAATCTGTCTCAACTTCCCTCTGCCCTGGGCTGTTCTTACCTTTAATTTCTATCCAACATACCCTCCTACCAAGGCATTTGAGTAAATAGAAAATATTACTGAAGATTTGAGAAAGGAAAGTCTGATATTGTAGCATCATAAGTAATTTGAAATGGTTAAGATTTGTTTCTTTTCTTTTTTTTTCTTTTTTTTCATAAATTTATTTTTATTTTTTTAACAAATCTAGACCCATGTTCCCGCCCATTCCCCCACCCCGCAAGAGCTCATGCATTCTGCCAAGCATGCTTTTCATCTCTTTCTCAGTCTTTCTCAATATTCTCCACGAGGAAGTTGACTGTTTTGAGCAGAAGTTCACTGTTTCAGTCAGTTCTTTGATGCAGTCCTTTCTGTTGTTGTTGTAGTTGTTGTTGTTGTTTCCAATATGCATTACGCCCATCTGCTTTGGACAAAAGCTCCGGGGGCCCTACACAAGAAATACTTACAACTAGGTAATTGGCACTAGCATCCACAGATGAGGGATACCATTCGTCCTTTGTTTTTCTGGGACTGTGTTACTTCACTCAGCATGATGTCCTCTAGCTCCAGCCATTTTCCTGCAAAGCTCTTGATGTCCTCTTTCTTTACTGCTGCATAGAACTCCATTGTGTAGATGTACCACATTTTCTCTATCCACTCGTCAGTTGAGGGGCATTTAGGTTGGTTCCAGCTCCTTGCTATTGTGAAGAGAGCTGCAATAAACATGGCCGTGCATGTATCTCTGTGGTGGCGTAAGTCTTGAGGGTACATGCCCAGGAGTGGTATGGCTGGGTCGGGTGGCAAGTTCATTCCAAGTCTTCCAAGGGTTCTCCACACTGCTTTCCATAGTGGCTGTACGAGTTTACATTCCCACCAGCAGTGGATGAGTGTTCCCCTTTCCCCACAACCTCTCCAGCACTTGGTATCATTTGTTTTCTTGATCCTAGCCAGTCTTATTGGAGTAAGATGATATCTTAAAGTGGTTTTCATTTGCATTTCCTTAATGATTAGTGATGTTGAACAGTTCTTGAGGTGTTTCTCAGACATCTCTAATTCCTCACTTGTGAAGTCTCTGTTCAGTTCTTTGCTCCATCTATTGAGTGGGTCATTTGTTTTCTTTTTTCTTTGTTTTTTGAGTAGTTTATATATTCTGGAAATCAATGCTTTGTCAGATGTATCTGCAGTGAAGGTTTCCTCCCACTCTGTGGGATTTCTCTTCACTTCCTTGATTGTTTCTTTTGATGTACAGAAGCTTTTGAGTTTGATGAGGTCCCATTTGTCAATTGTCGACCTTAATTCTTGTGCAGCTGCTGTCTGATTTAGGAAGTCTTTTCCTACGCCTATGTCTTGTAGTCTGCTGCCAACTTTTTCTTCTATCACCTTCAGAGTTTGGGGTTTCACGTTGAGGTCTTTAATCCATCTGGAGTTGACTTTTGTACAGGGTGAGAGGTAGGGGTTTAATTTCATTCTTCTACAAGTGGTGATCCAGTTTTGCCAACACCACTTGCTGAAGATGCTGTCTTTTCTCCATTGTGGTTTCTTGGCCCCCTTGTCAAATATGAGATGGCTGAAATTGTATGTGCTCAGATTTGGATCTTCGGTTTTGTTCCATTGGTCAACAGGTCTGTTTTTGTGCCAGTACCAGGCTGTTTTTATGACTATAGCCCTGTAGTATAGTTTAAAATCTGGTATAGAGATCCCTCCTGTGTAGCTCTTTTCACTCAGGATTGATTTGGCTATTCGGGGTCTTTTGTTTCTCCAAATGAATTTAAGAACTTTTGTTTCCAAGCCTGTGAAGAAACTCTTGGGGATTTTGATTGGGATTGCATTAAATCTATACAAGAGTTTTGGTAAAATGGACATTTTTACAATGTTAATTTTCCCAATCCATGAGCATGGGAGGTTTTTCCATCTTCTGAGGTCTTCTTCAATTTCTTTCTTTAAGGGTTTAAAATTTTTGTTGTAGAGGTCTTTGGTGTCTTTGGTTAGGTTTGTTCCTAGGTATCTTATTGTTTTTGAGGCTATTGTGAGTGGGAAGGTCTCTTTGAATTCTTTCTCCAGTTGCTTGTTCTTGGTGTAAAGAAAGGCCATTGATTTTCTAAGGTTAATTTTGTATCCTGCCACTTTGCTGAAGCTGTTAATCGTTTCTAGGAGTTTTCTGGTGGAGTTTTTTGCATCTCTTAAGTAAACAATCATATCATCAGCAAATAGGGATAGTTTGACTTCCTCTTTTCCAATTAGTACTCCTTTAATATCCTTTTCTTGCCTTATTGCTCTAGCAAGTGTTTCAAGCACTATATTGAAGAGGAGTGGTGATAGGGGGCAGCCTTGCCGAGTTCCTACCTTTAAAGGGAATGTTTCCGTCATTTCCCCATTTAGGATGATATTGGCTGTGGGTTTCCTGTATATGGCTTTGATTACATTGAGGAATGATCCCTCCAATCCAATTCCTTCTAGGACTTTAAGCATGAAGGGATGCTGGATTTTGTCAAAGGCTTTTTCAGCATCAATTGAGATGATGGTGTGGTTTTTGTCTTTGATTCCGTTTATGTGTTTGATGATGTTTATTGATTTTCGTATGTTGAACCATCCCTGCATCTCTGGTATGAATCCAACTTGGTCATGATGGATGATCTTCTTGATGTGGGTCTGTATGCGATTTGCCAGTATTCTGTTTAGAATTTTGGCATCTGTGTTCATGAGGGAGATGGGTCTATAATTCTCCTTTTTAGTTGTATCTTTGCCTGGTTTTGGTAATAGAGTGATGTTGGCTTCATAGAAGGAATTTGGGAGAATTCCCTCTGATTGTATACTTCTAAACAGTTTCAGAAATAATGGTTGTAGGTCTTTTTGAAATGTTTTATAGAATTCTGCTGTGAAACCGTCTGGGCCTGGGCTTTTTTTAGTTGGGAGGCTTCTTACTACATCCTCTATTTCTTCATATGTTATGGGTCTGTTTAAGCTGCTGGTCTCCTCTTGGCCAAGCTTTGGTGATTCCCAGGATTTCAGATATTCATCCATTTCTTCTAGATTTTCAAACTTGGTAGAATATAGGTTCTTGTAATATTCCCATATGATTTTCTGGATCTTTTCCTTGTCCGTTGTGATATTTCCCTTTTCATCACGGATTATATTGATTTGGAGTTGTCCCTTCTTTCTTTTTGTTAACTGGGCTAGAGGTCTGTCTATCTAGTTTATTCTTTCAAAGAACCAACTTTTGGCTTCATTGCTTTTTTGTAATGTTTTCTTTGTTTCTATTTCATTGATTTCTGCTCTGAAATGGTTAACATTTGTACCGATGGCCTCAATCCGGGGCTAGCTCGAGCTTCCATACTGGCTGCTTTTTTTGGGGTGGTGGGGGTCTTTTCAAGACAGGGTCTCCCTGTAGCCCCAACTGTCCTAGAACTCACTCTGTAGACCAGGCTGGCCTTGAGCTCACAAAGATCCGCCTGCCTCTGCCTCCCAAGTGCTAGGATTAAAGGTGTGCGCCACCACGCCCGGCGTTGCTTTTCTTTATTCTCTATCCTCCTCTTTGGTCCTCCCCTCCATCATCAACCCCTTTTACTCCTTTCCTTATTTGGGGTTAGCATCCTATCTCATGACCACAAGCCAGCTGGACTACCCTCTTGCCCACACCTGTACCCCGCCCCTTCTTAGAAGATGTCTGTTCTTCTAAATATATCTGCTGCTGCATCTCAAGAGATTACCACAGGATCAGTTGAAGACTTGGTAGCATCTGTTTTGTGAAATTAAGTAATATCCTTTTCCTGTACATGTTTTTATTTTATTATTATTAGTGTGTGTGTGTGTGTGTGCATGTGTGTTCATGCTGTGTACAAGTGAAGGCACGTGTGCCACAGTGTGTGCCTGAAGGTTAGAGGACAATCTCCAAGCTTGCTTTCTTCCTTCCTACCGAGTCTCTGAGATCAAACCCAGGTCATCGGGCCTGAGCAACAAGAGCTTTGAACTCCCGAGCCCGCTCGCTAGCCCAGCCCCTATTTCTTCATTTCTTTGTTCCTCATGTCCCCTCGTCCCATTTGTTGTCTCTCCACTGAAGAGTCCTCCAGTGATTAGAGTTAGAGTCAGAGCCTGGGCCCTGCCAGCCCTAACAAGCTGGGCTCAGCCTCCAAGCATCAACAGGCCAAGTAGACAAAGTGCCAATGAAAAGCAGGGGGGTAAAAAAGATTTAATCAATGTGCCACATTGGGAAGAGCAACAAAGAGGTCCGGCGACCCCCAAGTCTATCTTTGGGGTCCTGACATAGGTTTGTGTTTAAATAGAAGGTAAGAAGTATTTGTGGCTAAGTAGTCCAGTAAAGGCGTGGTCCCCCTTCCCCCTTATCAGCTCTAGTCTCCTGCAAAATGGATGAACATGTTGTAGAACTGTATGAGGTCTCTCTCTAGGAGACAAGCTCCTCTGATTGATGCCTGACTTAGCCTCCTCCCATCGTGAGACCCGTCAAGAAATCCCAGTTTCTTGAGGGCCGTTGTTTCCATAGTCTGATAGCCGAAGGAAGGGGCACAAGTGCTTCTTTGGAATATCTTTGCTCCCGCCAGGAAGACTACCCTATATTCCCACCTCACACTACCTGTCACCATCCCACCTGAAAAATGTGCCAACTTCTATACGGCATCATCACAGAGCCTTACACTGACTTTGGCTCCTCTTCCCCTCAGGTGTTTGTGTTCCAGTTGAAGATCAAGAGTCTTGCCACATTGACCAAACCAGCTAAAACTGGAAGATGACAAAAATCACAGGAACACTCCCTCCGCCATCCTGCCACATTGGGCATGGCCAGTTGCTTCTTCTCAGTGAGAGATGATTTGGAAGAGTCTAAAGCCAGAAGATAAAGCAGGTGGATGGATTCCGTGGCTTATTTCCACGTCTATCTGAATATTAGCCTCTGGCTAAGGCAAAGAGTCCCTCAGCCCCCTAACTGAGGAGCCTAGTCAGAAGAGGACCTGGGGGAAAGGCTTAGCTGTAATTATCCGAGTTTGTGTCCCCCAAGGTAGTAGAGCCCAGCTCCAAAAGGCTCTCTCTTCTGAACTCTCCAGTCGCTCTTCTCCTGAGCCTCCCTTTCAGCTTTCATCCTGTCTACGTTGTGTAATTATGTGCCCCCTTCCTCCTGTTAGAAGTGAGTTTCCCTTGGTTCTTGCTCTTCCCTCTCTCTGATAAACATATTTCTTCAGATATCATCCTGCCAAGCCCCCTTCCTTAACCAGCCTATGGAAAAACAGGAGAGGTCTCCCCCACCACTCTGCTTCACATCCCCCAATTTCTTTTTCACCCAGCTCTTCCTACTGTTTGACATATGATAGATCTATTTGTTTGTATTGTGCATACCCAAGAATACAACTACTTAAGAAAAGATACTTTGTCATGTTATCTTGTTCTGCTCTAAGCTTGCAATTAGGACCAGTGTAACAAGTATCCAACAGACACTCATTAAATAAATAAATGACCAGTAGAATTCATTCATCTATCCACAGATCACCCCAGTACTTAGCATTGAGCCCGGCAATTGTTTGTTGAAAAGAGGAAAGGAAAAAGAGAGTTAAGAATGAAGAGAGATAAAAAGGACTGGTAGATGGGACAAAAAGGAAGGAGGGAAGAAAAGGACTAAGTGGCTAATGAGTGAATAAATGAACAGGTTCTGTTGAAGGAACACGTCACCTTGGGAAATTACGGGAAAGACTGCAAGTGTCATTAAAACCAACTGGTGTAAGAAAAAAGACTCCAGGTAGAGAGAGGCTCATTTCCTCGGTAGAACAATTTACTGCAGAGTGCCAACATGCAAGGAAAATTACTCTAAGAGAACTCTGTCCCAGAGCCTGGCCCAGTGAAATATTAGATGAAATTAGGCATTGGTACTGCTTGGCCAGGAGCCACAGAGCTAATTGTTGTTTGAGCCTCTTCAGATTGCACCATTAGAACTTGCATTTTTAATATAATGAAGAAATGTCTGTGAGACCCATAATTAGAGATGGTCTAGCAAATTAAGAAAATTGCTTTTTTTTTTAAGAGGAAATAAAGAAATGGAATCAATCCAGGAAATTGTTCTACTGCCTCTACATAAGGCATGAATGTGTGCTGTCTCCTTGCTTCAAATACATCTTGACCATAGAGCCACACATCTGACTTGCAGGCAAGCCAGGCTGCCCAGCCCTCCTGATCCAGCCATTTGGCTGTTAGGTACCTGTGAAGATGGGTTTATTGCCTATTAAACAGAAGAGCACTGAATGTGACCAGAAGACAGTAAAAACTGTCTAAGTGCTCATGATTGAAAGTGAGACCCCTGGATTTGGATCCCAGGGTCTAATTACTTTTTTTACTAATTAATTACTGTGTGATACAAGTCACCTCATTTAACCTTGTACACCTCGCTTTTTGTCAGAAAAACCATACAGACAATAAGTAACAACTAACTCACAGTGATGTGATGAATATGGTATATGCTGGGAATTATTTAATATGATATCTAGAAAAATGTTTTGTACATGTTACATATACTTTTTTGTGTGTTTGTACATGTTGATATGTCTGCCAGGTATACATGGATGCATGTAGAAACCAGAGGACAACCTTGTGGTTCCTCTTAAGCTGAGGAGACAGTTTCAACATTGAAGGCTCATATTTCAAAAGCACAAAATTTATCTTATTTATTTGTATGTGTGTGTACATATATAAACGTGTACGCATGTTTATGAATAATCACAGAGGCCACAAGAGGGTGTTGGACCCCCTAGAGCTGAAGTAATGGTGGTTGTGATTTGCCCAGTGTGAGTGTTGAGAACTGAACTAGGGTCCTTTGCAAGAACATTATTTGCTTTTTGCCTCTGAGCCATTTTTCCAGCCACCCACCCCAGCCTGACACTCACACACACACACTTTGTTTTTTGAGACATGTCTCTCATGGGCCTAGAACTCACCAAGAAGGCTAAGCTATCTGGCCAGCGAGCCCCAGGGACTCCCCATCTCTGCCTCCCTGGCACTGGGGCGTACTATTCACTTGGGTTCTGGGCTCCAACTCAGGTCCTTCTGCTTGGCAGCCAAGCACTTTGCCAACTGAGCTATCTCCCCGGCTTGAATGTTTTATCTTTTCTGATTCCTTTGTATGTATCCTTCCTTACCCTTTGACAAGAGAAATCCCTGAAGGGAAGACACATGTGTTCACTTTCCTTGATAACTGTATTAGTCACTTTTCTGTTGCTGTGATAAAACCACCATGAGCAAGGGAACTTATAAAAGGAAGAATTTATTTGAGCTTATGATTGACAGTTCCAGGGAATCAGAGTCCATTGTGGTGGGAGGCATGGTGGCCGGGGCTGGAGTAGCAAGCCGAGGGTCACATCTCGCAATGAGCATAAGAAGCAGAGAGAGCGACTGGAGATGCAAGGCTTGTTAAACTCACTAAGCCTGCCCCCAATAACGTACTTCCTCCAGCATGGCCACACCTTCTAAGACCTCCAAGAACAGTGCCACCAACTGGAGACAAAATGTCTGAGTACTTAAAGCCTATGGGGGACACTCATTCAAACCACCACATTCCACTCCCTGGCCCCCATAGGCTCCTGACCATATAAAATGCAAAATGTATGGTGGTGCATGCCTTTACTCCTAGCACTTGGGAGGCAGAGGCAGGTGGATTTTTGTGAGTTCAAGGCCAGCCTGATCTACAGAGTGAGTTCCAGGACAGCTGGGGCTACAAGGAGACCCTGTCTCAAAAAGACCAAAAAAAAAAAA